>BEXV01000607.1:0-25356 GCA_003118195.1 Hemicentrotus pulcherrimus | reverse complement strand
ATATCAAATGTAAACTCTTGTATTTATATTGATAGGAAGTTTGCTATTAGCAGCTTTATAAAGTTGATTTTATTTTGTCTACCTTTACTACAATTTACACAAACACTTGAAGCTTCTCCACATAACCTATCATCAAAGAAAAGGAAAGACTTTGTAGTTACATAGCTTGTGAATTAAGAATTACATAGAGATTACAAATAATAAAAAAAGCATCAATCTCTCATGAATCTTTGGAGAATGTTTGACATTGGCTACACTGAATACTGTACTAAGAACAACTTTCTTACATTCAAATTATAATGATAATAATATTTTTTATTTATTCATCATACACCTTCCAAAGCAAATTTTCAAATAGGATTGACAAATTTCCCCTCTGATTCATTTGATTTGAATCACACATGGATATTCGTTCCTCTTATGAAATATGCTGATCTTTGCAATAAAAAAATATAATTCCTATTTTTGTAAATTTGATTATGGAGGTGATTTCCCAGTTTACAATATTAAAGATTTAGGAGTTCATTCAAGGCAATCTTTCAATGTAATCTTAAAAGAAAAGACGATTGAATTATCACTATCGCAGCAAATACTATTCAAGTGAATAACATTAGAAAAGGGAATAAATGGTACATGTGACTATTTGTTGGTTTCAATTCAGTGCAGTAAATTTCAATGTGCTAGTACTGTATCTTTATAGATTTAGCTGGCAATGCTTCATTTGAAGATCAAAAACAATCAAAACTAAGTGTAAACTTAAATCGCAGTCTACCATCTCCTAAACTAGGAGGAGAGAGGCACACACAGACAAGCAAGATGAAGGAGATGTGACGTTCTTGTAGTAAGAAGGGGGAAGGGAGAGAAACATGAATGTAATATAGAAGGAAACAGCTTATATTATCATAATCTGATAAGGCACTTTCTTAATTAAATATTTACATTTACTTTCCTCACATAATTAAGAAAGAAATTCAAACAGTACATTTTTAATGCAATTTTTTTTAAAAGTATCAATTCAGAGAGAGATACAATTTTCAAAGGCTACCTTCGATGAATTCAAATAATATTTACAAACTCTGATCTTGAATTAAGCCACTTAAGCTTGCACTTTTAAAATATATAAAGAAAAATAAAAGCCAAAAGGAAGTATCATTATGTACACAAACCTATAGGCCTGTATTCTGAAGTCATGTTTAAATTTAAAACCGGGTCTAATTAAACCTGAGTTCAGAATATGGGCCATACTCTTTGTAGTAATTCCTAATATCTGTTGATGACTAATGAATCTAATGTTCTTTCAATGCATATCAACAGCTAATATGCAACAAAATTCAAGGTGTTTTCCAAACTCCTCTTAAAATGACAACATTATTTTTTCTACATTTTTCTGGTGAGTTCAAATTAGTAGTCACTTACTCTGCACCAATCTTTTTAAAACAATGAATAAATAGAATAAATTGATTGTAATCAGCCTTTAAAGATGTATTCTGTACTATAGAGATATTCCAGTCACTCCAATATACCTATCACAGGAAATAAAGATTACATTCAGCAAACAAATATCCACAAAAGAGATACCTACAAATTACACAAACTCACTAGCTGCAATTACCAGGTAGTTCCAAAATTAAGCCTTGGGAATGAGAGTATTGCAGCATCTTAACTACACTGATATTATGATCCATTAGGCTTCTTCATTATTTTTAAGGCATATTTGATAACCATGCAATGCCACAAATGTGTACAGACAGACATGTATCACATACAACATTATATGGGACCAGTTTACATGAATTTTCGGATAAAAATATCATGCTTTTGCTTGTTCCAACTTATGAGACATGAGACTATCACCCAAATTGTGGTTTGAACTGCATTCAGCATTGAAAAGATAAATAAGCACTCCTTGTCCTTGAGGATGCATGGTGGCTCAGTGGAAAAGCACATTGGTCCTGGAAAAGGAAGGTCTTGGGTACATTGCAAACAGTCAGGTAAAACAAATATCAGTACCAATATCAAGCACTTGTATATACATTACCGGGGGTACTCCCAATTTCCCCTCCAATTCAACAACATTTCAGTATCTATAAACATAAGAATATAAGATGATCTAATTGTAACCTTCTCCAAATGAAAAGGCTTTACAACGTTCTTGCACCAGGTTGCCATGCTCATGCACATCTTTGGTGCCACAACATTTTGAACAATTGTTTTGACTTATAATGCTTAGTTTTATTAAACGGAGCATTGTTATGTCTCATGACACAGAAAAGGTTGAGATGCTTTGCTTGAACCCAAACCCACAGTACAACCAACTGAACTACACATTTAAACTAAAAGCATAAATAAAATATACAACAGTTGAAAAGTTACATTTATACCATTTATAATTCATTATTGTCACTATCAAGTAGTGCAACTTTTACCATTTTTTAAGTGAAAATATAAGCATTAGTATCCAAACTACTATGTGAAATCATAGGATATATAAAACAATAAATATATCTTAAATCAAAATATAAAACTGATTAAATCTGGGAGGTAATTGCAAGAATTATCTTCTGTTATCCCTGTTATCTGATAAATGACATCTTTGAAGAACTAATCTTCTGTTTTCTCAGTGCCTTCTGGTACAAGATGCTTGAGAACATCTTTGAAGAACATTCCTGAAGCGCCCAGACCAGGCTGATAACACTGATCCAACCACACAGTTCTGTACTCCTCCATCATGCTCAGCAATCTGGATCAGAAAAGACAAAGTCACACATTAACATAGTCCAAGTCATAATATAAGAATGATAGTGATGACACCAAATAAATGGATATATATTTGATACCTTGTATGATTTCAATATCATAACAATTAATTCAATTTTTATTTCATTATGATTGTAAGCAATTTCACACTCAAGTCCCAACAGTATTATCTCATAGGTTATGCTACGTGAAAGAATCCCAACATCTAAATGTATTCCTGCACATACTGCCAGTAATCTGACCAGAAGAAGAAGACCTACAGTATCTTGTTTGATCTTTACACCCTGTGTCACAATGCAGACTACATGATAAAAAGCTGAGCTTAAAGGCAAAAAATACGTACTGTAGATATTGCAATGAACGTGGTCAACTGATTTTTTGTTGTTCATTGACATTAGACCCAAAGACAACAAATCCCATGACTTTATTTTTCTAGTACAAGATACACAGAGCTCTACAATTTCGAATTTCATCCCTCATTAACAGAAGGACAGTCATGAACCACTCAAAGTACAATGTTTCTCAAACTGTATTGAGTAGTTGAAGAGAAGTGAGTGTGAATGTGTGTGAGACTTACTTATTAGCTGAATCTGTTCTTGTGGTGGCAGACAGATTGGCAAGTCCTACATTGATGACATTGAAACCACTCTGAGCATGATTTGGTTTCTTACCAGCAATCAATAAAGCTCTTACCATCCTAGAAGAAAAAAGATTCACATATCAATGTTAATATTTACATTTATATTCCAAAAGAGCTTCAGCATACTAGTAAACAAATGAGGACCAAGTCATCCTGTGTGTGTCATTGTAGCACATTCCTTCAAAGAGTGTTTAATAATTTACAATGTGTTTGGAATTAGAATTACCATTTTATATCAATCCTGAAAACATAATAAGAACAAGCAATCACACCCTAACGTTAAAATGAAACCAAAAATAAATGAAAATACAAAATCTTACTCATGAAATTTCAAATAAGATAATTATTCAAAAACTTGTTGGCACTAAAAAGGATCTTCAATACATTCAATCACAAAAACTTTTGCCATCCTTAAACAAAAAACAAGAAGTTTCTAAGAGGCACAGTGAGCAATATTGCATAATATCAATTCATATTTATAATACCATGTTTAATTTCATGGTGTTGTCAAATTCTTGCACACTTTCCCCACATTTATTTTAAGCCTTTCCTATATACACTATATATGGTTTTATTTTTTTTCAAGAACTTTTTTGCTCTCATAACTTTCCATACTCAAAAGATAACTTTAGTGAATTCTAAGAACTCAAACTTGAAAAAACAGCAGCAATTCATTTAAATCTGTATAAATTTACAATGACTAAGACTTACTTGCAAGCCCAGAACATCAAGTCTAGTGTCAGATGAACTTGTATGTAGACTCTTCTGTCTAGCTTCAGTTTATCTACAGCATTCACAGATGACTGACTCTTACGTATCCTGCGCATGGCATTCTAGAAAAGAGAGGAAAACAATAAGATAATGTAAAGATAAGCTCCAATCTATTATCTGGACAGACAATTGATGAGATTACACATAGCAAATTTACTTCAACTCTGAAGCACATAAAAATTAAGGCTTTAATAATAATATTTAATTTTTATATAGCGCATAATACATGTGACTGGAGTGTGTCTAGATCCCTAGTAGACAACATGCTTTCCTTCTATATTCAGATGAAATCATCTTCAACAGTAAACAAAGTTGACAATAACAAAATCAAGATCAAACATCAGTTAAATGACACAGAGGATGCCACCATTACATATTGTTTTTGATTAAATACCCTTTTCTAATGATTCTGGGCAGTTTCAAGGCAAAGTTTGATAGCTTGTGATATTCACTTTAAAAACTTTCAATCAAGGGGCCTTCAACATACCGGTACTCTTGGCAAATCTGTTTGCTTTTACACAATTCCCCAATTCATTTAAGGCAACGATAACTTGGTATCCCCCAATCTCCCCTTCCCCTCCCCATAACAAATACCATCCACATCTATTCTTAAAATATTGCCAACATGTATTCAGGATAACTTACGTTTATGATCTCAATCGTGATGAACTCCAGATCAATGTTGTCCGTCTCCTGAATGATTCGACAGAGGAAAGAGCCCTCTTTGGCAGGTATTATGACAGCTTTGTCCGTGACTGGTAGATCTAGTTGATTGAGGGATGCCTTGGTGAGATAGGTATCTATACGACCCACCTCAAGGATAGCCTCCCCTAGAGGTGAGTCAGGATCCTGAAGCATGTGACGATTTATCAATGATGAAAGGTTGCCATGGAGAAAGTCCTGCAAAGAAAACAATACAAATTGATAACTAAATTTGTCATTAGCACTATAATGTAGTGTGCTACATACTTCTTTCAATAAAAACATCATTGCTTGGACTATGGAAGAATTAAAGTCCATCTAAAATATATTTATTAATTTGATTTTTTAAAAATCCTAATGCTGAGGAGCAAGATAATGCTTGCAGATAAGCAACAAAGGGACATGAGGTTAGAGTTCTGCTGAGGAACGGTACTGAAGAATAATGACATGGGAAAGGAAAGCAAACCAGCATGGTTTTCAACTTGTACAAGATCTTTGATTGCTAAATGATCAGGATATTATCATCAGTCTATTCATGGATTAGGGCAGTTACATTATATGGCAATGATTGTGAAGATGCTTCCTGAATGCAAAATGTGTAATATTTAACAATCATGATTTTATCACATAAAGTAAAAACCACATTGCAAGGTTATGAAGCTGTTAAATACATGTATTATCCCAATTAGGCATCTTGTTACCTATACATGTACTTTCATTGAGATGTCAAAAGAGAACTTTTAATTTTCAAACACCACTGACTAATATATCGTTTGCGTTCTGTACACGTTTTTTCATGCCATTGCATTCTGCTAAGCTATTAAACCAAAGCAGCATTTAAATAATGATGAGAAGAACTCACCAGAGAAGTAGACGCATTCCATGAAAGACCCGCTGCTGCGATGTATGCAGGCCAACTGAGTACTGGATGATTAGAGTATGTACAACCAGCCCAGTTAGTCAACAGGAGACCTATAGCATTAGGGTTGGTGGTAGCTGTCTTGATGGCATGAGATATGTTACAGATGGACCCTTCAGGAGCACCACCCAAACTATAAAAACAACAACAACAACAGTATTAACTACACAATAATGATATTCCATATTGAATAGCACATATCTTGTCTCTGAGTTTTGGATCTGACTACCCTGTTCATAGTGATGATGGATCATAGCAACTCATGGTGCATGAAATAAACATGTCTTACAAAGTACCCATTTACTCTACCAGTGTAGAGAGAGGTAATACTGATAAAATAACTTATCTAAGGATGGAACACTATGTTCAGATTGGAACCTACAATTTGATAATTGAAAATCAAATTTAATGAAGTGCAATGCCACAGTGCTCCAACAAACCATTCAAACATTCACTCCATTAACCATTCTACATTATAACATCCCACTTGATAAAAGGATTTATTAAAAGCAGGTTTTAGACAAATCTTTTGTTTACTTAGACAATCATTGAACATTGAATTTATAATTTGTATACATATTCTACTTTTACACAGAGATTTATGAATAGAGGCATCAAAATTTGAATCGTCTTTTGTCCCAGTGGCACCCTGTCAAAATGTGATGACATGATAGTACAATGAAATTGCAATGTATTATTATATATTACATTAACATCATACATTCACTGTCTTCGGCAATAAACTATTGTATAAACCTACTGTATAAACTATTGTATGTAGATTATAGAAGAAACAAACCTACCTATTCCAGACACCTGTTCCAGGGCACACATAGAAACCTTGTCTGAAAGATGAAGAAGACAATACAAACCAATGAGTTAGTAAACTGAATCTTATAGTGGCCTTTACATCTCCATTCGATGAGCTGAGTTAAAGAAAGTCTTATGAATTCAATCCATACACCAAAAACTGATATATTTACAAATTCATATTCCGTCAAATAGTTATACTGTATTACAAAGTCCAAATAGTATACATGTATGTAATGTAAAACTCACCCGTTTCCTAGAAGCTTCTTTCCTGCTTTCTTAAAGTCAGAATTGCTCTGGAAAAAAGAACAGTACTATTGTGAATAATATGATAAAATACTGACACATGCATACAACTACCCTCCAACCACTTTTGGTGAATATAATCATACCGTTATCTGATTGTCTTTATCAAAATCATTGCAATAAAAGAAAAGCATAAATGGATCATTATACAAATACGATGATATAAGGGAGAATAATTACGGCACTGATTCCAGGCATATTGTGAAAACTTTTGCTTGATATGATATTAATGTATAGGAGTCATCACACAGGGATGAGGTGTCTTATACACCCCTGCCTCGGCATCCCATCTCAACCAATGGCTAAGTTACTCTCTCTGCTAATACAAGATGCTCAACTTATGATCTTTAAGTTCAGCCAGGTTTGTAAAAGCAGATTACGACCTAGTGATGATGGCCTGTACCATGATTCTAGGTTGGAACACGAAAAGAGACATATAAAATTAATGATTCATTGATCAATCTTTTGCTTTTCCATGCATACACAAGCAATTCCTCTATTCAGCGTTGCGATTGATCCAGATCAATCTAATTAATCACAACTTTGTAATCTCCTATCTCTTATAGTTGCAATTGATATGAACTCTTTGTAAGACAGGGCCCAAATATCTCAAGCTCGTCTCATACACACAGAAGGCAGCATACCTTAGAGCCATACCACATAGCTACACTTCCAATTGGGAGTTGTCTGAAGCTAGTCTCATAAGCAGAGATGACATTCGCACAGAAGAGTGGTGTTTGATTGCTTCCAATTCCTATCAGTCTCAGCTGATCCTGTATGCTTAGGATGAATGGTGAGGGTCTGGGAGCTTCACTCTCATCCTCTCTTGCTTCTACCAAACAACAATAGCATTTCAGAACATTCCAGATCACTTAAAATTGGATTCTCATGAATCATATTTACGTGTTATTATGTTTAATTTCAAACCATACTTATTGGACTAAGAAATATGAATAAGGATAATACTGCAGTTAATACAACAGGAAACTTAGTTCTAGTTCAGCTTTTATACACAGAAATGAACATTGCTTTTAGTTTTATACAGATAATTATACATCTTGCCTAAATGGAAAACAGAGAACAAATGCATATATCTCTTATATTATAGGTTTATAAAAGATCTGAAGGATTTTCCTTATGGTTCAAGAAACTCAACTTAGCCGCTTGGAAATATGTTCCTCTTATAATACGAATGAGGCGTGATGGCTCAGTGGTAGAGCAGTGGTCCCTGGTTCGAAACCAAGTCGATGCGCTAGTGACATTTGGTACGGCATTTATCCTCATCACCAAGTCCCTTGGAGAGGACTTAAAGCCGTCTGTCCCCTAGTTGTTTACTTACAAGCGAACACCTACTTTTTTAGCAGTCAGGTAAAACAAACTTCAACCTTCATATTCTACTTATAAGAAAGTTAGTCTCTCCGATGAGAGTGAATGATCTATGCAAAGAAGACTTACCTTCTGCTTCAGCTGTGATCTCTCCTGTCTCCTCCGTCTTAGTTTCTGGTGTTTCTTTCTTCAGTGTAGAAGCAGATGTCTTTGACTGATTAGTTGAGCTATTATCATCTTGAGGTGTCTCTGGACGAGGGCTTGGAGGAGGAGGAACTGAATCTAACAGCTTCCTAGTCAAGTTTGGTCCAATATTCACAACCCTGCAAGGAAAACAAAACATAAAATAATGTTGTATATCTCTCCATGTAGCACATAGATTGAAATCAATTTTAATTTAGAATGCCCTGCATGAGGTCTGTTGAGAACTAATATTTGTGTATAAAAGTATCTATGATTAAGCCTATAGATTCATAAAATCTTATTGCTATAAATAACAGTAAAAGTATTAAATGTCTTCATGAAATGAGATCTGCTCTTCAATAAAGATTTTCTATAGCAATCATTTCTACTCACTGTCTTTCATCTCTACTTAAAGAAATACACTATTCTTCTATTGCTAGAGATTTCTTGAGTGTTAACTTTGCTACAATCACTTGATGATTCCTTATATTACTCTCACCTGGTGGATCCAAATCTTGAGAGGACTTGTTGGAAGATAGAGAAGAGTGGAGGTGAAAGGTCACCACCTTCCATGAGATCAATGTGAGGTACCAGCTTGATGAACCTCCACTGACAAAACACTTCCAGGTCAAGCAACTCACTGCAAGAGGTCAACAGAGGTCAATAGATCATTACAGACTCTGAAGATATCATGCATTAACAAATATGTAAATATATACAACTAAGAGGCCAATGGAAATTATGATGACTTAAAAAAAAGTCAATTTGACCTATTTAACCCATTCATTTTTATTCAAAAAGAGTCCATAAGAATTGGCATATATATGAGAAGTAGTACAGCATGTAAAATCATTGGGTTGATTGAAAGGCCTTCTCAACATACATATCAAGGTAGGCCAGCGTGATACATTCATTCCTTGCAGTGTGGGGGGAAAAGCATAGATATATAATTCATAATATTTTAATGAACACCAGACAAATGTAAAGAAAAAAGGTCAGTCATCTTTAAGGGCAAATACAAAAAAAGATTGGGAGAATTGAAAACTTATTCTGTATTACCTCTGTCTGGATTGAAATATTAGACTGTGAGATCATATGGAATAAACATTCAGTGCATTTTGTATGAGTGATGCAGTTAACTGTGGCATTCCAGTATTGTTCTATCAGTTGATCAAAGTTAGCCAATAATTATTTGCTTTGAAATAAACTTACCTTCCAGAGTATGGCATGGTGTCGTGTATAGGACAATCCTTGTATGCTTTCACATACAGATGAAGCTATGGAGGGACAGAAAAAAAAGGAATATTGTTTTCCATCATTATTTGGTGTTGAACCATATACAGTATACAACACAACCCACCACAATCGAGCTCAACTCCACACATTCAAGAAATTTGTCATATTTCTTAAAAAGATACATATGTGTTTACATGGCAATTTTCAAGAAGTTTAACCCAATGAATAAACTTTGATTTTGGTACATTTTTTACACTGTTTTTCTCCAAAAGATCCCTGCCATAGGATTAGTATTCTTAGTGTTCAAGGATAAAAGATAATTTTTTAGAAGAGGGTTATGTGACAATAATCATTCCATGGAGTAGTAATAGCTTACCTCATTGTATTTCAGCTGAGCAAAACTATTCACAAGTTGAAGTAGAGTATCCTGGAAATGGAAAATGAACAATAACAAATAAATTATATTTAATCCTAATAAAAAAATGAATTACCACCTCCATTTCATCTCTTGTAAGTCTTATTTGAATTAGGCATACATGTTATTCCAGGTATCCAAAGCTCTAGTATTCACACTATTCACTCTCTGGATCTAACCAGAAATAGTCCTTCCCTTCATTCTCATAAGTTGTGAAATGGTTCCATGACATGATAGCAACCTAAGTAGAGGTTCTTTTTCTGCAAAGTTCAACCACACAGTGTACTTTGAAAAAAGATCAATATAGCTATATAAATTAAAAGGAGTTTCTGTTTCATGATAGTTTTCATTATAAAAGTTTTGATATGCAAACAGACAGCATGTATCTAATAGGTAAACTGACTTACCATCCTTGGGACTCTGCCAGCAGACAAGTCTAACATGACAGCTCTATGCTTGATACTAGGCCAATCAGAGATCTACGATAGGTAAATAGAAAGAACAACAACTTGAGTAACATTCCCTTGGTCATCATCATCATCATCTGTATCTGTACTAATTCACTACTCACTGTAAACTACACAGTTAATTCGTTGCTGGTCATACAAACTTATTACATGGCATCATTTGTTGGTCTCAATATCTGTTGCAGTGATGTGATGGACAATATATGAAAAGTAATATTTCTCCTAAATATATTTTCCAAAGAAAAGAGGTTGTCATGTTCACTTGGTTAATGTTATATCTTGGTTAAGTTCAATAAACCGATGTCACAAACTACACCTAGATGCCAACACCATTCAATAATGTTCCACAACACATTTATACATAATAATTACAACTCTCCAATTAACTAAACATATGAAGGCATCTGTAAGAACATGAAGAGGCCAATTTTGTATTTGGAACTGCTTGGGACTGTTCCATGCAATACTGTACACATCTTTTATTAGTGGTATTGAGATGACTTACTTCAAGCTGTGGAATGCCTTCCTTGTGACAGAGCTGAACCAACTGCACAAACGTACTTGTTGCATGCCATAGACCAGGCAGATCAGCAGCAACGATCGTCACCTAAAGCAATGGTTATGGAACAAAATGGGTCAGTAAATCATTTACGACTTGCTTAATCATAGGTATTCTTAGTATGGCAATAATAGAATAATAATTTACAGAAAAAGTATAATATATTGTCTCTCATTGTAAAATTATCCTGTGAGTTGCATAAATCTAGTTTAATACCAATGACACTCCAGCAAGAATGATTGCATTCCTCTAGAAATAACAATAATCAATCCATCATCATATTCCACTGTTCATGAATGCTGCAAAATAACAAGAGAATTTTTATGTTTTATCCCAATCTTGCATCATTTCTACTTTTGATACTATTATCAAGACGTAACTCACCATCTTGTCAGTGACTGATATCCTATAGCTCTCTTCCCTCTTGAATGGTAGAGGGTTGATATTACAAACAACCTGATCTGAGGGATCAAGACACACTACAGAATTCTCCAGCACACAACGATATCCTTTCTCCATTAAGACAGCTGATTGGATCGTCCAGAGGTCAACCATAGGTTCAAGGGTACCTGTCAAAGGTCAAATGAAACAACCACTATGTTACAGCCAGTACTGGTAGTTCGTTTTGAATTATTTCATTTACCCTTTTTTACATCATAACATGATAAAATCAATTTTCTCTTAATTGTCAACACAAATCTATGGAAGATGCTGGGCAGATATATGATCAACCACTAATTCAAGAATTCTGCATTCTGGCATCATCTAAAAAGTAAACAAAACAAACAAACAACAACACAATATGACAAAAAGCGAGGATCCTTATAGTCCTTACCTGATTGTGGGATAGCTGCTAACTGTACACTGAAATCTTGACTGAGAATAAATCTGTCTCCATTCTTCTGGATAACCTGCTGAGGTTTAGGCCAGAGGAAGGTCAGTCTAGGATCCACTTCAACATCCTCCTCCTCCTCCTCCTCTTCTGCTTCTACTGTCTCAAGATCAACCTCAACTTCATCTTCCTCCTCATCCTCATCTTGGACTGATGATGATACTTGAGGACTTGCAGCCTGCTTAGAAAATATTCAATGAAAGGTCACCATGAGATATAAGGTAGGCAGATTTTCTGAAGTTTTCTTGTCACCTATTATCAATAAATTGGTATTCTCGAGTACAATCTAGCTTAAAACCAACTTTGGTCTAAACATGTATTACTTTCTAAATATTCTACTACTTGAGAACACAATATACTGTAGAGAACATTGTATTTCATGTAATATCATGATGTGAGAGAGAGAGAGAGAGAGAGGGAGAGAGAGAGAGAGAGAGAGAGAGAGAATCATTTGTATCTTCGAGAGAGAATGAAGATTGCCAGTTGTTTTCACATTTACATTCCGGCAATTCTTGGTTGAATGATATACAGCCTAATACAATGTACACACTTAGCCCAGCAACTGCAGGGAATAATTTTCAGCAAAAAAATTGCATAGCAAAACTGCTATACAAAATAATTTTTGCATAGCAGTTGGATAAATATGTATCGCAATTTTTTTCTCATATAGCAAAGCGCACATTTTCAGCCCACTACAATAAGATCAATGCACATTTAAACAGGGTGGGTGTACTCACATTTCCTAGGCCACAAAATGGATATGGCCGCTTGCTGCATTGACAGTAAACAAACAACTCCCAGGTACGAGGCATCACGCACATGCAATGCATGTAATTAGATCCTACGTGCATTGTCATTGCATTGTACAATGAACCATGCCTCAAAACAACGATCGCGGTTAGAAGGTGATCGTAGCACGCCATGTGCTTGCGCGACAATAGGTGTACACCTGTATGTGTTTAAGCTTCACGGTTAGAGAGTGACTGCAGTATACTTCATGCACAATAGTTAGGCTGTGTTTACATGAATCGCAATTGCTACGATGCAAATGTAAATATACAAGTGCGAGTAGTTAGCCAATTTCGCGATCGCCGGCGAAACGGGCTACTCACTCGCACTTGTACTGAGGTGTGATGAGCTAGCCTAGTAATTCAGATTATAGGGCCGGCGATCGCGAAACGGGCTACTCACTCGCACTTGTACTTGTACAGAGGTGTGATGAGACCGCCCTTAAACATGTATGTTTGCATTTGCATCGCAGCAATTGTGATTCATAAAAAAAAGATGTGTAGCAAATGGCTGAAAATGTGTCGCAAATTGCGATGCGATACCAGGAAAATTATTCCCTGAACTGGTAGCAAGCTGTGAGAAACCAAGGTTGACTCTCATTGGGCAATTGTTACGATTTATGATTTAACTTAGAATAGATTGGTCCTTATTGGTTAGTGTAGCAGTGATTCTCAGTATTGGCATTGATTGTTTTATTCTCACCTCTGGTGTGGTAGTAGAATCATCCTTGACAGATGATGAATCCTTCTCTTCCTCTGCCTTCACCTCCTCCTCTGTCTCTAAAGTGACTGAAAAGAAAGGCACATCTAAGCCTTGATAACACACAAACTCATCAAACACACATCTATGAAATATACATACCAAAATATAAAAATGAAAGGAAAGGCTAATTAATGCTTTATTTGTCGGTAATTCGTGATTTGGTGATTGAATTTGCCTGTCCCTACAAACTTGACAATATAACTGAAAGAGATCAGCAAAACTTGTTATACATGTAGTTGTATTGTGTGTTAATTTATAGGTTGATTTGTAAAAGATAAAATTACTGCTTCACTGATGTTAATAATGTTTACAGGTTATCAAAACCAAAAATCTCTGAGAAATTACGATGAAGCATGTTCTCACTTAAAATTTGCTATCACATTAATTTAGTTTCATGTTCCCATACCATGTTCTAAATAACACTTTAAAGCACTCTCATTACTGTTCATTAACGATTACCACCAGTTTTATCCATTTGTGACACAAAACTAAAATAACAAGAATTTCTTTTGGTTTTAAAACCTATCATGGACTGGTGCTAATAATGTACCAAATTCATGATCATAAAATGTGTCCTTAAAGGGTTTTCTTTCCATATTAAAAAAAAGGCTAATAAAGACAAAAGTACTAGCTTACTGTCAGCCTCCTCTGACTGTTCTGTTGTTACACCATTCTGTCCGTTCTCTACATGTCCATTCATGATGACAGGAGGAGATAATACATCCTTTAGCTCTTGATTATCCTCGGCTAAATCTAAAGGACTCTTTCCTTCAGATTTACTGATCATGATCAAATAAAAGACACAAAATAGATCATTTAATCGTTGAAGGAATCAATGAAAACCAAAAAAGTAGAAAGAAATGCAGTGTCATTAAAAACATATTTGCTTTTCAAATTATAACAAATGTTAAAATGTTTTAATGTCTGAGGTGTAATAATATGATTTGTTTGTGTCGTCAATAACAACATTCCAAATGCATTTTCCATAACCATTAGCAATGGCATGACAGATTCCTCAATTCACAATCAAAACACTTTAATTTCTCAACTTGTAATGTGATTGTGTATCACATCTCTTTTTTATGCTTCCATCATATCAAAACGTTCAATCAAACCTGGGAAATTTAATGGAAGAGAAGTGCCTGTCCCTCTTACATCTTACACTAGTACAGGAAAACAGATATTGTAAAATATGAAACTTTCAAGACGAAAACTTTATGAACTGTCAGTATTAAAACATTTTTGAACAATTATTTCAAGGAATGTAACCTTTGTGGATTTCAACCCTTGCAAAAGTTCAGATACACAAAAGTTTCTGATTTAGTAGAAGGTGGATTAAAGATACGGACATCAATTGAGGTAGTTAGATAAACAGAATCAAATTGTTTTGATAACCAGCATAACTCACCCTCCTGTTGCTTTAGCATTGATGTCAGCACCCTGTGCGACCAATTCCTTTACAATGTCCACATCCCCCCTCATGACAGCATCATGCAATGGAGTCGTCCCATCTGAATTGGTCGCATTCACATCTGGGTTGTGCTCTATATCAACACAAACAACATGTATCATTCTAATTACCTATTCATTCTTCACATCACAGAGGCATGACAAATTCATTTCATGAACTTTTTAGGTTACATTACTGACTAAAAATGAAATCTTGATTAAAACTAAAATCCATGTAAAACCATAGATGAAGTCTTCTAGAAAGTTTTATGTCAACTTCTAGACAACTCATAACAACAAACAAATTTTCTACAGAATTCAATCTAATTTCAGATATATATCAAACGAAGGTGACAACAAAATCATTTTATTTCATTTAATTGTTTAATTTTCTAAATTATAGGTACATTGTAATACTCCAATTATAATCTTAAAGGTACAAATTTCAGGCAGTACTTTTTATTTCAGAATTACATGTTTCCATCATTATTCAGAACCCCTTTTAATCACACGTGACAAAAAGTTGGTCAGTGGGTCATTTATACTTTGGCAATGCTACAATTGCCAGTCAATTCACACAAGGACATCTGGCAAGTGGTCAATTCACACAAGGGCATATGGCAAGTGGCCAGTTAACTACATGTATCACTCATAGCATTTCATATTTTCTATTCATATTTGCTCATTTCTCTCTCACTGTGGTGGCATCTAAGGTTGCCAACTAATAAGCCTCAGATATAATGCATTGAAAATGGCCGTTCTTGAAACCAGGATTTACAGAATCAACCAAGATTGAGGACCTCTCATTTTGTGTCATATCAAAATCAAAAGAAAAAATTATAATTTGCAATTGCAACTCATTAATGAATTGACAATGCTTAAAATCAGATGTTCTTATCATATTAAAGATTTTATTAAAAACAAACTTTGCTACTTATACTGATTAATGAACTTGCAACAATTCAAATTTTTGAAACTGACATTATTTCAACCCTTACCTAATAGAATTTTGATGATATCTAATCCTGAGAAGCTAGCAGCCCAATGAAGAGCTGTGTTTCCCCCTGTAGCTTCATCTTTTTGGTTGATATTAAGACCACTGCTCAACAACTGCTTAACTTGCTCTGTCCTACAAGATAAAAGGACAAACAGACAATGTATTTGATATCAAGACTAGTGCTGTAACAACTGCTTAACTTGCTCTGTCCTACAAGATAAAAGGACAAACAGACAATGTATTTGATATCAAGACCATTGCTCAACAACTGCTTAACTTGCTCTGTCCTACAAGATAAAAGGACAAACAGACAATGTATTTGATATCAAGACCATTGCTCAACAACTGCTTAACTTGCTCTGTCCTACAAGATAAAAGGATAAACAGACAATGTATTTGATATCAAGACCATTGCTCAATAACTGTTTTACTGAGATCCAGAGAAAGAGAATAAAATGATCTAGATTCCAAAAACAAAACTATTAATAAGAATGCAAGGAGAAGAACATCGAGGTGAAATCTCAGGCTCTGAAGTCTGAAGAATAATTAAATCAATTCAAAGAACAACAAATATTTCCCAAAACCTGCAATTTATTCAATAACTTGATTAAAGCAATCTTAAATGTCTTCTTGAATGACAAGAATACCTTTCAAAATGGCAATAGATTTGTTAATGTTTCATACCGGTACTTATTTTTACCATACTACATGTATGTGCAATGTAAAACTGGAAGTCATAAACCTGGCAGATTAATATGCCAACACAAAGGACTTTTATCCAATTCAGAAAAAATACTGTCCATGGTTTTGAAACTAGCTATACAACCTGAGCTAAACATTTAAAATCAACAGCTGCATGATAAAAGAACATTCTTACGTTGTTATTATGTTAGGTACAGTACTATTCATGGTGCTCAGCTTACCGTAACAGAATCAACATAGTCTGCTTTTGAGATCATTGCATGTTCAAGTACAGTATGCAAAACAGATGCGCAGTACATAAAGATTTGCACTGTACAACACATGTACTGTATGTGCATATTACACATTAGTCCAGTCTGTCCAAAAAGATAGCTGTTCACATACAACAAAAAAAACTTTGGTCTGCTAAAAATGAAGGTGAAGAAGAGATATCGGTGTTGCGATGCCACTTATCATTAAAAATTGGTTCTTAAAGAGAAGGTTGAGTTCTGGGGAGAGGTAAAAACTAATTTGTGAGCGTTATCATTGTTATTATGCAAGGGTGGAAGAACATCAGTTTGAACATGTTCCCTGTAAGGCATGGCTCTTCAAATGCCTTCATATTCTAAATATGACATGAAACATCGTAAAAATCTGGGGTAGGTTTTTTCGCAATGTGCTCGTGTAGTCCCATATACAACATTCTGTGTACAGTGCTTGTAACTTTGCCAAGATTTGGCCAAATTTCTTATCATTTTGATGATTCCAGAACCTTGCAATACACACTAATACGTATACATGTATACTGGATGATCTACCTTTTCTGATAGATTCCACACCGTTTCTTTCACAATGCAATCACATGACCAGAACTCCACTTTATCTTTAACACTTGGTGGCACGACCTAGTGAGATAGGACCTGCTAAACTTAAATATTAAAACTCCTCCAGTAATTTCAGGATCTCTTATTCTCTTTTCAACTAATCTACATCAATTTGAAGTTTCAGGAGGCTCTCTTCCAATGATTAAAATTCCTCCTGATCCTGACAATCAAGATAGTCCTAACAATCCGATTTGGGACTTTGAAGAGAGCTGGTATTTATTTGCCTATATTTTAAAAGTCACTTTAAATTTTAATCCGTACTATACTGTAGGCAGCAAATGATTCATAGACTGTGATAGAGGAAGATACAGGTTGTAGTGGTTAGTTGATTGATGTTTTGAATATATATACCGGTATATATATATATATATATATATACCGGTATATATATACATGTTATAAGCTAGGTATTGAGATTAAATAGCACATCACAAGGTCTGAAAACGACAGTTCTACAACCTTCAAGAACATGAGAACGCAGCGAAGGATCTGTGGCCCAGCAGAAAATAATTGTGATTGCAAAAGTGCAAAAAGTGATTGAAAATTGTTAGCACACAGATCCATCACATTAATATCAAACAGCTTTAACCGTTGGCTAATTTATTGATTGGGTAAACATTTAATTATCACCAGATGTCACTTTGTTTGTACTGCGTGTGATTTGTTGAGATTCAAGAACTAATATCAGCAGTTCAGCACAGGACAGAAGCCTATAGTGTGCAATAATACCTTGGTAAGACTTGTTGAATGAAATATCAGTTTTAAAAAATCTAATGTATTGACATAAAATATCCTACAAGTATGGTTTAAAATGGTTAAATGTCAAAATTGTTTTATATAGACATGGTTTGGACTTCTTTATTTGCTGTGCTCTAATGGATACATTAATAAAATTCACAAAACAGGAAGAAACAGTGTAAAAGGAGCGTTGAAGCACTGTCAGTAAAGAAAGTATCAGATGTTTCTCATAAATGTGTTTTTCCCAGATTAAAGGTAACTAAAGACCAGTATTAGAAATGCCCCAATTTCAAAAAATGAAAAGGAAGCTGTTATTACCAATCATGTGAAAGAATATGTTTTGACTAATACATGATAACAAATTTGCCGGGAAACCGCCTACTATTCGATATATTTGGAAAATTAGTTTATCCATGGTCTGTGAGACCATGGATTAAAGCCTGTGTCGCGCACGTGTGCGTAAAGTCCCATATACATATTTCTGTGTACAGTGCTTGTAACTTTACGAAGACTGGGCCAAATTTCTTATCATTTTGATGATTCCAGAACCTTGCAGTACACACCAATACTTATATGCTAGATAATCAACCTTTTCTGTTCGATTCCACAACGTTTCTTTCACAATGCAATCCCATGACCATAACTGGTCTTTACATGTACCTTTAATGGCGATCACTAAATATAATTTGATTTTATCTCGAAGTACATTTACTTGAACTGTTCAATTTTTTAAAGTAAGCTTAGAGTGTTTAATAAGGAAACTTAATGTTTGAGAAAAAGATCATAAGAAAAAGAAAAATTTGGCTAACAAGAAATATCAAGAAGTGTATCAAGAAGTGCCTTCGAGGATGTACACTGAATGAACACTGAATGTACTCTGAATGTACTCTGAATGTACACTGACTGTACACTGAATGTACACTGAATGTACACTGAATGTACACTGACTGTACTCTGAATGTACACTGACTGTACTCTGAATGTACACTGACTGTACACTGAATGTACACTGAATGTACACTGACTGTACACTGACTGCACACTGAATGTACTCTGACTGTACTCTGAATGTACACTGACTGTACACTGAATGTACACTGAATGTACACTGACTGTACTCTGAATGTACACTGACTGTACTCTGAATGTACACTGACTGTACACTGAATGTACACTGAATGTACACTGACTGTACACTGACTGCACACTGAATGTACTCTGACTGTACTCTGAATGTACACTGACTGTACACTGAATGTACACTGAATGTACACTGACTGTACTCTGAATGTACACTGACTGTACTCTGACTGTACACTAAATGTACACTGAATGTACACTGACTGTACATAGTCAACTTTACTTGATTGTGTGAGGTAATGTATATCAGTCAGGTACTTAGTAATGGTTTAGATTCTCAGTTTTAAAACTTACTTTGACTGTGCAATGGACTGGAGCAGGACATCATGGAAGACCATTGTGAGTTGTTTGGAAGGTTTAGCGATGTCGTAAGCCGTCTGTTCTTGACCGTCTTTGATGGATGTATCTACGCCTGATACTAATAAGGCTCTCACTACATCCGCATTACCAAGCTGTGAAAGAAATTCAAGTGATATCTATTTATGCAAATCTCTTACTGTTTTAAAGTTAGACAAGTGAGATGGACAATGAGAGCTCAAGTGGAGCTAACAGCTTACAATAGGAACAGTAGATTTTTCATTCTGGCAGCCAACTAAAAACTGGCCATTTAAATGAAAATGGTACAATAAAAAGAACAGAGGCCACACAATGATGGTTAAATTAATCTTATGTATTTGGGCCTCACTCACTCAATAGAGTAACAAAGCTGTGACATCATACAATTCTATTTTGGGAATATTTTTTTAATAAGACGCCCTCAATATTTTCTACAGCACACTTCAACATGTAAATGATGAACACTAGACAAAGTACCACTTGCTCAATGGGCCACTCCCTCTCATGATTACTTTGTACCAAGGCAGCCAACAAACTCCACTTAAATGACCCGTAAAAGCTATTTGCATGGTACCATTCAACATTTTTTCAAGAGGAAATAACATTGGCTGGATTGTGTGCAAATTGATCTCCATTTAAAAAAAAAGAAATATTGTGAAGATATGGTGTACAATAGTGGATAAGGTATGATCTTATTTTTGAAGAGTTAAGGCTACAGTGTATACACCACCTGTACAGACCCACCCATATATTTGAGTTAAAAGAACCTTAAATCTTGACCCAAGATTATTCTTGTTCAATTATTGATACGTGGTAGGATGGTACCAGTATAAAGATCTTATGTTATTCCTACCGGTTTTTATCTGAACCCTCTAAAATAAAAAGGGGGGTAGACATTAACCATTTACATGTAGTGCTGGTACTACATTGTGATGGAAAGGCAAGTGTCAGTACGCACGAGGATTCACGAGCTCATGATACTTTAAAAAAAAATTAGAGTTAAAGTTTCATTATTCAAGAAAAAATGTTGCATTGAAGGTTCCATTGGGTTTGGAATTGATAATTGAGATCTCAGAATTTATTTCAGTCCTGGCTCTGATTCTGATAACGATATTCATACATTGAATTTTATTTTATTGTATACAATGTAGTATCATTTTAAGGAAAACTCACCAGTCAATGCAATCAAATAATTCTTTTAAATCTCCAAAATATAAAGCCACACTGTTGTCTCAGTCGAACACTGACGGATAATGTATACCTTTCAATAATTTAAATACTGTATAGAGAAAGGCATATGACTGTACCCAAGCCTGGATCAGAAGCAAATGAGGGTGTTGTCTCATTGCCAGGACAATTACTATGCATTTTGGTTTAGAAGGGTAGGTATTGATGTTGTCAATACAACCGGCTGAGCATACATACATATACAGATTGAACCCATTCTTTCACTCTCCTTGTTTTCACTTCAGCTTTTGTTTGGATAGTTATGAATAGAGATTAGTATGGACGATAGAGAGAGTTTATACCAGTTTTACAAAAGACTTGTGTACTGATAGGAGTTCTTGAGAACACTAAGGCTTCTTACAATAACTGCCTAGGCATAAAAGAAACTTGCTAGGTATTTATTCAGTCAGTCTGCGAAGTGGAACTACTTTTATAAAGTGCAATACCGGTAGTTATCAGCTACAATGGCAAACCAATTCCAAACCGATCAATTTTAGGCCATTCTCGGTAATGTAATTTTTTTTGTTTCCTCTTTAGGGTCGGTCTAGGATCGGTCTAGGATCGGTCTAGGATCGGTCTCGCTGGTGTGACCGGGGTTTATGCAGTTAAGCTTAATGTCATGGACTTGGTGATAAATAAATTTACAAATTCAAATTCAAATTCAAATTCAAACTTTATTGATTTCAATCCAAACAGATACATTTTTGTAGGATCATTCTCAATGTGTGAATACATTGGATAACAAATTCCAAAGTTATAGTGTAACATTGACAATTGAGTGTAAGAGTAGGGATAACAATAACCAGGAGTGACACAAATATTCTAGGTATTCTAGTTAGTTGGAGGTATGCATGCCCTGTAATGATTATTAACCTCTTTTGTTACAAACTACATCCCCCACCCCCTCCTTTGCCCCTGTTAAAATAATTATAGTGCCTCATCACCATAGAGTAAAAAGTTTCTCTCTAAAATCTAAAACAAATAATTACATTAATTTATTACATTAACTTCCTTTACACATTCTCTGTCCCAACCCCTCCCATTTAATCAGTTTCCATTAAAACAAAAATGTACATACAGAACATAAACCATGATTTTTGTACTGTACAAAAGGATGTCAAGAACATCCATTTTGCATTTAGCCATACTACATTTACACAATCAAATCTAATTACTGTGAGTGTGAATAGCTTTTAAATGTAAATAGTTTTTTTTTATATTTTTTTTTTAAAAGTCTTATTTGTGTAAACAAGAGAAAGACTCCTGTTCAACACCCTTACCATGCAAGTATTTTGGCATAATTCCCACAGCTGTTATTGTTTGTTTTGTCTGTCTGTGCCTCCATATTTTAGAAGATCATGCATGGCAGGTCAAAGAATGCTTCATATCGTCCTTATTTTCACGAAGTGACGGTAGTGAGGAAAATCGTCACGCAAACTGCATGCGATTTTATTTCACTACCGTCACTTCGTGAAAACAGCGACGATATGTACTGTACATGTAGCCTCTTATGTACATTTACATTTAACAAAAATTGATGAATACCTTAGCAGCTAGATGTAGCATATTTCCATGTTCTGGGGTGACAGAATTCAAAGCATCCAATAGTTTGGTATCCATCTTAGAGCTATGAAGACCTATTTTAAAAATGCAAAGAAATTAAGAAGAATTAAATATGATTTAGAAAATCACAATCATAATATTGCCAATGGCTGTGATTAAGAAAAACAGAGGTCATTAGTATGATAATTTGTAATTATCTTCATTTTCACAGTTTAAGAGTACTATTAAAGGAATATTGAGAACAGAAAATAATACAGAGCACAAAACTCTAACTAAAGAATTTTTTACAATCAATAGTTCCTCTTCCATCATCATACAAATTGTTCCTTTTGTGAAGCTAGTCAGATATTTTAAAACACAGATCTCAAGAATTCACTGATCACGACAGAATTCTTAGTATAAAAAATGTTATATGTTCCTGCCATTACCTTACTAAGCCGATTGCTGATAACACTGTATGTGAATACATACCAGCACGCACACACTGTAGCTAGAGAGACTGATCTTAACTACAATCAGAATCAACATACAGTGTATAAGTGGTGGGAGTCTACTCAATGGTACAGTCAGTGAACAAAATGAAAGGGTAATGACACGTGGCTACCACATAACAAGTGGGTGGGGCTGGGAAACCAGTAGAGCGAGTTACCACTACGTACATTCAAACTCCACAAAAATCCAAAAGACAGCCCTAGATAACTCAGGCTGGAGTCAATGGACAAAGCACCTTCACTTAAATAAAATCATATTAAATTGTTTCAAATAAAACCATCAGACATCAAATATAACTAACAAACCAAAATGATGAATGCAACTGCATCTGTAATATGCCTCTGCCTAGATACCGGTATACATGTATATGGTACGTTCATTCAATAAACGATCCTATGACCCTAAGGATCTGACCTCATAAACACAAACTCTTTTCATGCTCATACAGTACATGTACTTGAGCCATACAGTGTAGGTCAAAATTTGCTAAGTTATCACAGAAATACAGACTAGGATATTTTGGGGAAATATTAACACTTTAATGACCCTGTTCTCACTAATGAACATAAATAAAGCGTACCACTGGGGTGATCCAGTGGATTGGTCTAGCCTACATCGGTCTAGGAAGTGAGTGAGAATGGGGTCTAGGAATGCACAACCAATATCAAAACAGTAAATCTTTATATGCTCTTTCATGTACTTCATACGACTTTGATTTGAATTGTGTCAATGCACGGTAATGAGTTGACAATTTTACTAGTATCTTTTAACACTTTTTATGGACTTCATTGAACTTTGATCTTTGCACTTTCACAACCAATTTCTAATTAGTTTATCCTTACATGCTCATACATTCTTGATCCAAGAAATGAGTATATTTTAGATTATTTTATATACAGTAGTCTAGATCTAAACTGTACATGCACCAATACCATAAGTCCATTACACACTTCATCCATGTTTGGTTTACATTGCTTAATTGCTTTTTAATTTATCATGGTAACAATGTCTGGTATCTTCAAACACTATTGTGACCTTTGACATCTACAACCCAAAATCTAATCATTTCATTCCTGCATGATCATACATACAATGTACTTGATCCGAGCTTGGTCGAGTCGTATGCTTTTCAAACTGGTAAAACTGTGCTTATAGCCCCGGACTATAGGTGAGGCTAAAGGGGTCTTAGCCCCACCTTAGTCCTGGGCTAAGCTTAGCCACAAATTTACCAAAGTGGTCTAGCCCCACCTTTGGAACGTGGTTAGTTGGCCCTGCAAAAAAGCAAGACTAACTCCGCAATTGCGGTGCTAACATGAATATTCTTATCCCAGGATATGCACTTAGTACGGAACTAAAACAGCATTTGTGAACAAAGTCGATATTTGGTGACATGCTTGTGGAAGTAGTAATGTTTAGTTTACGAGCACTGTTTCCAAGATAAAATGAATTTCCCCCCCCCCCCTTCCTCATATGATCCACCCTGCATCAATAGTGGCTAATACACACAAAGCCTGTGGAAGGAATTCTTACAGGTTCAGGTACAGCTACAACAGGCCTTAAATTTCAATATTTTCAGGGCGAGGCCACTTTTCTGTAGGGCACATTCCTATATTACAGCACAAATAGGAAGAATTGGAAAGGGCACAAAAAATCTCCAAGGCCAATGAGAGGGGCATTGAGGCCAATCAAAAGGGCATCCACGGCCATGGCCTTGGATTAATTTAAGCCCTGCTACAATGTACTACATGTGTATTATGTACCGGTAGTATAAAAAAAACCTGTCCCTTGTCTGCATAATCTTATGTAAAGCACAATTCTAATGGAATGAAACAGGTTTCAGTCTGTACTTGCAGGTTGATCAAGTTCATGTTAAAAAGAATCAAACAAGAATTGTGACAGAGCTGGAAACCTCAAACCTATTGACATGCTGAATGCACAAATTACTGGGTCTTTTTAGTAGACGCGTATTACGCGCATCACGACCACATTGAGGGATTCAGAACAGGAAAACTCATGAAAAAGGGTATCGAATTCACTGGTGACAAGAAGGTGGGTAGAAAATGTTATAGCCCCTGTTGGCAGAAGAGGGTCGAAAAGGATTTTAAATCCCATGGAAATACATGATTAAAAGAAAGATAAATGTTAAAGTGAGGATAAGAAGATAGACTTTTCCTTTTTGGCTTAAATAGTCTACATAGAAAATGCCCTGCAAGATATAAATTCTAAATATCAAAGATGTTAGATGGGTTTCTCTGTATTTAGGGTATCAAAAGACTTTGATCCTAATTTAGAGAGCTTTTCAGAAAGGGATTTAC
>BEXV01000606.1:187555-204640 GCA_003118195.1 Hemicentrotus pulcherrimus | reverse complement strand
AAAAAGTTGAGAAAAAAAACAACTACCGGTAATACTGACGTACTGAAGCTTTTCATATCTTGCACTCATCAGAAGTAAATCGCAAATGAACAGTAAGCCGAAATCAGACAATAGAAACAGAAGCTAATGGAACAAAGTGTGCACACACACAAAAAAAGACTATGACTGGGTGTCGGGAATCATAAGAAAGTAGACGTAATTAATGCCAGCCGTTTAATGGTAATGGGCGGCAGTAAAGAATAATAAACAAAAAAGTCACATCGCAAGTGCAACTTTCCTTGTTTTCTGGTCTGATCCACGCTGTAGTAGGGGTATCACATTGATCGAATCATCTGATGTACTGCAAATGTTGATGTTGAGGGTAAGGTATGGAACAAAATACCATGGACTCAGTACGTTTAATATAAAGGACAAGGTAACTGTTAATGTGGCCTGGTAACCGGAACAGAGGTACACAAATTGACTGTTACACATGTAATTCTCAACCCTTTGCCGGTAATCAAATTTGCCAATATAATTTAGGAGGTTTTTAATGTTTGTTTGATGACGATTAGTTTGCCTTGTTGTGAATGGTAACAGTCGGGTTAAACAGGAATAACACAATTGATCACCCTGTTGGCTCTCATGCTCTTTTCAAACTGGGCCCAGAAGAGTTCCTTGCCATCTTCATTCTCCGTCCACAGCATGTACGGTTTGTTCTTACTCATGAACAACCGGACCAGGTACGGGAGATCATCATCCTGGATATCCTCAAGAAAAATCAGTATGACCTTGTCCAGTCTAGTGTCATTGAGGTGCTCTAGGGCTATGCGTAGCTTGGTCATAAACCAGGCTTCATCCACAGAGTTGTTACTTATTAAGAGGACAGTCTTGAAGCTGTTCTCAACGACGTAGTGGAGAGCTGGGATGTAGAACATCTCGATGTTGAGGTCGTTATCGCCGAAGGCCACTTTCTGGAGATGTGGAAACCTCTCCTGCAGGACTGGCTTCATGATCTGGTCCACCCATTCCTGGTCATCCTCATCGTACATCAGGTTGAGCTGGTACTCGTAGTCCTGTGCATCAACGTCCTGATTGATTTCCTCATAGCCAAAGATGGCTAGTTTTAGGAGGAAGAGCTTGTAGTTGAGCCACCAACGTCTTCGATATGCCACCAAGCACAGGACGGCTACCAGAACAACAGAGAAGGACACACCTGTGATGATGAGGATACTAATGCCACAGTATTGATCAGGATGGAATGAAAGGACTGGCGATTGCACCATGTCTTTGATGGAAGAGAGTGAGCAAAGTGTGTCGTCAGGATGGATGAGTTCAACATTGCCTGAACGTAGCCAATCCACAAACCAACTCAGGTCGCATGTACAGGAGAAAGGGTTTCCGGATGCGTCTATTCTTGTTGTCCTGTTTGTAGGAAATACTGTTCCAGGTTCTATTGTGGTGATTCTGTTGCGTTGCATGAACAGGTGGTGCAGAGATGGGGTTCTATTGAATAGGGTCTTGGGAATCGAATCAAGTTTGTTATTAGTTAAGTAGAATAATCCAAGCCTGGGTTGACTTTGAAGTAAATCTCCAGGAATTGCCGAGATCTCATTGTCACGAAGATCCAATCTTCTGAGAGAAGTCAAACTGTGAAAAACACTGGGAATTAGGACTTTGATAGAAGAATGAGAGAGGAGCAGTATTTCGAGTCTCTTCATGGGGTTGAAAGTTCCTGGTGCTAATATATCTAGGTAATTCCCTCTTAAGTCCAGCTTGACCAATGATCTAAGTCCCCCAAAAAGTGATTTAGAGGACTTGGTATCAAATAAATCTGTGCTCATCAAATTATTTTCACGCATAGCCAGTTTGACGAGAGATGTAGTATTTGTAAATTGGAGTTTCGAACGAATAACGGCCCGTGTAACTGATAAATCTAATGTGCAAAGAGCATCCATGTAGCGAAAAGCTCCATTGATGACTTGGTAAGGTTCATTGGTGAGGTAAAGCTCTTTGAGGTTCTTTAGCTTTGTGAAGGCATTTGGAGAATAGGCATATTGTATTTCATTATGAGACACGTTAAGTATTTTGAGATTAGTGAAACCCCATAGAATATACTTCTTGATCTTTGTAAATTTGTTGAAAGAAAGATCCAGATATGCTAGGGAAGGAAATGTTATGGGGATTCTTCTCTCAATATCCTTGATATTGTTATGAGCCAGGTCTAGGTGATTTAGAGAGGATAGATTAGATAATGTACCAATGGACCAGCTTGCAATATTATTTCCAGCAAGCATCAATCGCTGCAGCATTTTATTGCAGGAGAACATGCCGAGGGGTAAGGATGTCAAGCTATTATAGGATAGATCTAATTCAACCAGTTGGTCTAATCCACAAAAAGTCCTGTTTGATAAAACATTTATGTGATTGTACTGAAGTAATACAATACTTGTCTGATTCAAACCCCAAAACACAAAATTTGGGAAGGAGCTAAGCTTGTTGATTTGGAGATTTATGATATATATCTTGGGAGAAACATCTAGATGGTTGAGAGTTTGGTTCAGTGGAATTACACGATGTATTTTGCATGCTTTCAAGACCAGTACATCAATTTCATTGAGTCCAAAAATAGAAGAGATATGAAATTCCTGAAAAACATTCTTTGAAAGAGTCAACTCCTTGACTTTATTCAAAGCTGAGAAAGCATTTGATGGTAGATTTGTTAATGCATTGTTGCCAAGATATAGTCGTATCGATGGACAGTTCTGAAGGGGTGTGAAGTCTTGGGGTCTTATGAAGGAGATGTTATTATTGGTCAGATCAAACAAAGTGAAATTGGACCACGGCAAAGCATTTGTAGGAATAGAACTCAACTTGTTGCTACCGAGGCGGAGCACCGAGAGAAGTCTATTTGAACTAAGTAAACCTGCTGGAAGAGACATTAAGCGGTTTCTATCTAGGATTAATTGTTTGAGATTACCCAAATGCTCAAAGGCACCGTCTTCTATCATCAAAAGTTGATTTCTTCCGATCGCAAGTATGATGATGTCTGGGAGATAGGTGAAAGACTCAGTGTACACGGTTGTTATCAGATTGATGAAGAGATCAAGTACTGTTGTGTTACGTGGAAGATCCTGAGGAACAGACCGAAGACCCAGGCGAGTACAGATAGCTCTGGTACCGAGGCTGGTATTCGTGAGCTGGCATCCACTGGGGGAGACAGAGCTCCGATTTTCATCCTTGCCCGCTATGTCATTCCCAGGCAAAGCTCCAGGTAGCAAGAATAAAACACATGCAATCAACAAGCAGAGAGGAATCCTTGAGGTCCTAAAAGTCATCCTTGACTTGAACATTGTGATCTCTTGGATGTCACTACTGCAGAAGAAATTCCTTGGAGATTTATAAAGTCTCACTAACCAAAATATATGTTTGGTTCCCTTCGCCCCAGACAAATATCCCCGTCAGTTTTTCATGCTAGGGCCAGTTTGTTTCTTTAAATGAGTGATTTGCACAAGAACACCATTAAAAGATTGTAATCTCTTTGCCCCGACTGCAGATGACGTACCCTTCAAGATCTTCAAGATCTGTCCTTTTTGCAATAACTCTTCGTATATTTATTCACAGCAGTCAGATGGTCATATCAATCTTTTATCTAAGAGCCAGTTTATTTTTTTTTGTCAATGAATGACAAGATTTACATCATAGGACTTTGTGTTCTCTTGGGTACCTCTACTGCAGAAGAAAATATCTTGAAGACTAACTGCAATATACATGTCTTGGCCTCCTTTGTTCATGCAGCAATCTTTTAGTCTCATCACTGTTTGTTGAAGGGCACGTCTGCTTTTGTCACTTCATGATTTCCACAAGATCTCCATCATTTCAGATTAAGAGCTGCTACTGAAGAAAAAGAATCCCTTGAACACCTTCAAAGTTTCGTAAAGTGCACTATCTTAAGGGCCTCGTGTGATTTTTTTTCTTGCCTTAAATGGCACATTTGTTTCTATCAATCAATCGTTTTTCACAAAGTCCTTCAGATCACCATGTGCACGATTTAGAGTAGGTGGTGCCATGTACATGATTGTCCACTGCAGATTGTACCGTTTGCAAATGATGGGTACATTGCCCTGTCAACGCTCATGAAACTCCTGTGTGAGATACATCCATATCCTAGACGAATTTGCACTGTCAACTATCCCGATAGGGATGACAGAACCAAATCAAGCCAAACAGGTTTGATGAGTACTGTATATGTTTAAATATTACAAAGTCAACGATCAACCCACTCAGCTGAAGCTGATCAACAAGTGTTCACAGTCACTAGAGCCTCAGACATCCACTTGAATTTATTTACCCTACCTCTTGAAATACATAACGATTGTGGTCTTTGGGGAGGAAGTGTTCATATAAATATCAAATTTCACTTTTGTTCGCCAAAAAGGAATAATGGCTGACCCATGATGTTTCACTTTTGTAATAAAACAATACTCAAGCCATTAACAACTGCAGTTAACGTTATCAAAAGCAATTCGTGTGCTAGGAGGAACGTTTACAATGTATATTCTAGTCAGGAATCACATCAATTTTGGGAATTCCTGTAGATAACAAGAATTTAATTTTACAGCTGTATTTCGTTGATACAGAGTGGCATTGTCATTGATACTTTTGTCTGAAGAAGTTGAATCATACATCGTAAATTAATTTTTATGCAGATATTGTAGAGTAAAGTATGATTATTTAACTTAGTATTCAGCTTCATTATACTTACTCTTAAGAACCACTGAAAAACTGAAATCAGATTCAGTGATTACCCACCTTTGGTTGACCTACAAAGATGAGGCACTAAAGTACATACACGACATTTCTTCCTACATGCAGGTACTTATGTACACCACCTGGGTTTAGAGTGGCAATGTAGATTAAATGCCTTGCCAAAGGACAATAGTGATGTGGCAGGGATTAGGAGTTATCATCATCATCATCATCATCATCATCATTATCTTCATCATTTTCATCATCATCATTATCCTCATCATCATCAGCATCAGCATCAGCATCATTATCATTATCATAATTATCATCATCAGTATCTTCATCATCAGCATCATCATCAGCTTCATTATCTTTATTTATCCTCATTATTTTTGTTATTATTATCATTATTATTATTATTATCATCATTATTATTATTATAATTATCATCATTATTATTATTATAATTATCATCATTATTATTATTATCTATATTGTTTTTCTCATTGGACAGTGGGTGGAGACTGGTTTCTCAACTCAGTGGTGCTTTGAGAATTTCATCCAGCATCGATCGATGAGACGGGCGCGGGATGTACGTGATCAGCTTCAGGGACTCATGGAGAGAGTTGAGATGGAGATTGTGAGCTGTGGTATGGATAGCGTCGTTATTAGAAAGGTAGGATAAAGAGACATTCTTATACAAATAGTTTTAATTTATCTCCCCCCCCTCCTCCACCCCTCCCCCTTCCCCTTCTCCTCCAAAGAAAAATAGAAGATTGCAATGAAATGTTCTCGTCTGATTTATAGTGGCAATGATAAGATGGCGATGATGATGGTTATAATAACATGTATGATGAAGACTATTTGATGATGATGAGGAGGAGGAGGAGGATTATGTTAATGATAATGGCGGTGATGATGATGATGATGTTAATGGTGCTAGTGGTAGTGATAGTAATAATGATGAAGATAGTCATGGTGTTAATAATGATGATGACAATGATTATTATGATGACGATGATGATGTTAGTTACAATCATAATAATCATTCAAATGAAAATTTAAAAAATCATGTTGATATTGTAATAATGAGGAAACATTCCTATTGCATGCATAAGTAATAACTATCTTCCCTATCTTTGAATGAATATTCCAGGCTGTAACTGCGGGTTTCTTCTACCATACTGCACGCTTCAGTAAGAGAGGTAACTACAAGACGGTCAAGCACCAACAGACAGTCATGGTTCATCCCAATAGCAGTCTGTTCGAAGAACAACCAAGATGGCTGATCTACCATGAACTTGTCTTTACAACCAAGGAGTTCATGAGACAGGTATAACAATTTAAATTAATTTGCTCCCCTTCTACTTTCATTTCTGCTGTGCCTCCTGAAGGTTTATGGGTTTAAAAAAAAGGAATGTGGAATTCTTACAACCATTGGGCCTTTTTCAAGACTATAGGAAATTCAGAAGGGGTGCCGTGAACATAAAGTATGTATGTATTAATAAAATTAGTAAGTCTGAAATATGCATTAAGTACAATTGAAATTTGTAAAAGACAAAGTATTTACTAGAGATGAATTAAGATGGTTGCGCTAGAAGTCTCAGTCATTTGCAGATTCACTTGATCTTTTATATGTCCATGGAAACGTAACTGAATTTAACATTTATTTGTCTTTAGTCAGCATCTAATATACTTTTTCTAATCCTACCCTTGTTTTTCATGATATAGGTGATAGAGATAGAGAACAGTTGGTTGCTAGAGGCTGCTCCACACTACTACAAGGCCAAGGATCTGGAGGACGCATCAAGCAAGAAGATGCCTAAGGGCGTCGGCAAGTCAGCCGGTAGCTGATCAGAGTTACAGAAGACTGGTATCATTGGAGGACCAGTTATGGGGGAAGAGTGCCGGCCATCATCTGGTATTGTTGAGATGGGACTCACTTAGAACAAACTATAGGACAAACTTGTCCCACAGAATGTGCCTTTCTCTTGTCTCTCTTTGAGTCAAGCATCGTCTGAGGATCAATTGTGTATTTGTGGGGTACCTGCCATCACTCATTATGGATCCGCTAGACCTCGCTTAGATCAAGCAAAAGATTATCTGTTACTTCAGATATAGAGAATATACATCTTTGTATCATCTCTTTCTGTCCGTCAAGAATCTTTTGAAAATCAATTATGATAGATGAGTGCCTGGCATCACACAATAGGGATGCATTAGACCTCACTAAAAACAAGGACATCTCTTCTTGCAGATCTGGAGAGAATTTGTCTCTGTATTGTCTCTTACTGTCAGGCATGATCTTCTGATCAATTATGAGTAACTACTGCTGGCCATCCTGTGGTAGAAATGAGCTAAACATCACTTAGAACAAGCAGAATAACATCTTTGATTCCAGATAAGGAGAGCATGTGGCGCTCCCTTAGGTCTTGCCATTGAGCATCTTCTGATGATCAATTGTGAGTAATGAGTCCTGGCCCTCAACTCAGGCCGGACTTTCCTTTAGAACAAACGGTGGGACATCTGCTATTCCAAAATCTGGAGAGAATACGCCTTTGCCCTGACGTATGAGGATCCTTACGAGCGATGTGTGCTGCCCCCAATTGGTAGGAATGTACCAGATTTGACCGTAGAAAAGGTTTCCCCTTCTGGTAAGACTAACTTTGTGAAGGATTGTCAAAGCAGTTTCACATTGTATCGAAGGTGATAGGCTGCTGATAGTTGCCTAGGTGACGGGAAGCTCATTTAAGGTGCATTCCTGCAGCTGGACATCACTTATTAAGGATGTACTAGTCCTGTTAATAGCAGGATAATTCTTCCATTTCTGTACCGCCCATTTTTTTTAAAGAATGGTGAAGAATATACCAGGAATGGTTGCCATGGTAATCTGAAGCTGATCTACGGTGTGTATCTCCATTTGGTAGGGATGCACTGAAACCTTTTCCACCAAGGAATTATTCTGAGTTCTAGAATGACTAGTGTTTACGTGATGAATAATAGTCGGTACAGAAGATACATGTGTCAGAGACGATGCTCAGGACAGTTTCCTAGGTAATCAGAAGCTGTCCGAAGATGCATGCCACCTTCTGGTAAGGTTGAAAGAAAACTCAAACTCCAACAAACATCAGGACATCATTAAACCCAGTTCTGGAAGAATTGCCTCGTGTGTGAGCTTTAAAAGTTGTGCAAGGAGCTAGGGTAGATATGACAGAGAATGTGCATGAGACAGTTGGCTAGGTTACTAGAAGCTCATCACAAACGTGCCCCTTGAGTCCAGTACAGTCAACAAGACCCTGGCGAATAGTAATTGAATTTATACCAGATTCTATGACAACTCCCAACCTTTTCAGTTATATACCTGTGCATTCAATATTATTGAAAAAGCCAGTTGTTCTTGTGAGGTTTAATTACTTCTGACTAGGGTGGACCAGGCATTGCCATTTATATGTAAACTAATGTACTGTTATATAAATGAAATAAAACTATTTAAAACTTTATTCTATTCACTTTGTCATATTTGAATATGTTTTTCATTTTTTATTTTTTTCTTCAAAATACATGTACACTCCAAACTTTGATGACTTGAATAGCACAATACATGCAGACGCGGATCCAGGATTTCTTAGGGGGGGCCCAAATTTGAAATTATGTGAGCCAAATGTTGGTACTAGTGGTGACCAGCAGTGGCGTAATGAGAAAAAACGTTTGGGGGATGGGGTAGATAAAAAAAATCTGCAACACCCCACTCTTACAGGCAGGCCCGGCTGAACGTTTTTCAAAGAGGGTAGGGGAGGCCAAAGTATTTACAATCAGGTAGAGCGTAGCATAAATTGGTGTAGGGTCTCGGGGCGAACCCCCAGCAGGGGTCAAGGGGCAGAGCCCCCAGAAGCACAGGGGGTATGGTCATGTAATTACGGTCAGATGAGCATATTTGATACCTTAATCATGACACTGGCAGGTCACTAATTGGAATGGGGTAAAGGGGGCTGATCCCCTCAGATGTTCAGAGGCATTTTATTATGGTCAGATAAGCATTCAGGGGCCCGCCTTAGGCCCCCTGTTGGGGTCCAGGTGGCGGAGCCCCCGGAAGCTCATGGGTTTAAGGCATTTAATTTCGGTCAGATGAGCATATTTTGATAACTTCTTAATTTTGTGAGACTGGCAGGACACTCATTATTGGCGTGTGGTCCAGGGGGCATAGCCCCCAGAAGCTCAGGGGTTTTAGGCGTTTAATTACGGTCAGATGAGCATATTTTGATACGTTATTAGTGACACTGGTATGACACTAACCAGCGTGGGGTCCAGGGGGCAGAACCCTTGGAAGCTTAAGGGTGTTAGGCATTAGATTATGGTCAGATAAGCATTCAGGGGCCAGTCTAGGGCCCCTGGGAGTTCAGGGATTTAGGCGTTTAATTACAGTCAGATGAGCATATTTTGCATATTTATTAGTGACACTGGCATGACACTAATTGGCGTGGGGTCCAGGGGGCAGAGCCCTTGGAAGCTCAAGGATTTTAGCATTTAATTATGGTCAGATAAGCATTCAGGGGACCGTCTTAGGGCCCCCGGACGCTCGGAGTTTTGGGTGTTTGATTACGGCCAGATGAGCATTTTTTTAATACCTTAACAAATTTATTGCAATTAATAGCTGATGACTTGATACATTGGATATGGGAACATGACATCTTGAATGTGTATTGTATTTGATAGCTGATGACTTGTTACATTGAATGTGGGGACATTGCATATATTGAATGTGTTTGTATTGATGACTTAGTAGTTTGGATGTGGGGACATGACATCTTGAATGTGTATTGTATTTGATAGCTGATGACTTGTTACATTGAATGTGGGGACATTGCATAGTGACTGTGTTTCTATTGCATTTGATAGCTGATGACTCTGTAGATAGGATGGAGGACATGGCACATTAATTGTGTTTTTATTGCATTTAATAGCTGATGACTTGAAACGTTGGATGTGGGGACATGATATCTTGAATGTGTATTGTATTTGATAGCTCATGACTTGATACATTGGGGTGGGGATATCGCATATTGAATGTGTTTGTATTGATGACTTGGTAGTTTGGATGTGGGGACATGGCATCTTGAATGTGTTTGTATTTAATTTGATAGCTGATGACTTTAATGTGTGGGGTACTGTGGGTACATCAATAGTGATTTTGCGAGTAGAATGTGGGGTCATGTCTTTTGATATGTGTGTATCCCTATATACCCATATCCAATGTGATGCGTCTTTTGTTTATCTATTGCATTCTCCCATTACAATCTTTTCTTAATATAGCTTCCACATTTTTTTCGATACAAATAGTATGAGTTTACAATTAATGCTAGTTGGTGATATCTCACTTCCCTGAATAAAATCCATATTCCCACTTTGGAGGTTGTGTGAGTGTGTGTGTGTGTGTGTGTGTGCGTGTTTGTGTAGAGAGGCAATATGTACTTGGGGTGGTTGTATATTCCCCCTCCCCCCAATCCACCACTGGACATGAGGGTGTATGTAATAGGATTTTGAGTCACTTTATCGCTTGGCTGCCGGCCTAGCTTGTCTTGTCTATTTTTGTCAAGCTCTCTCTCCTTAATTCTTTCTCAGCCCCCCCCCCATTGAAATCACAGATTAGTCCATAAAATGGAGTGAATGGAATTTTTGGGGTGATTGTAAACAAAATCTGAAAATGTGTGTGGTGAGAGTATTTTCCCAAGGAATGATGCAGACCATATTCATTTTTCTTATTTATAATGAATCCAAACAAATTACAAACAAATCTGGATCATTCTTGCACGGAAAATTATATCAAAAATACTATTTGTATTTATGTTCATCCCATTTTTGGTATTTACCCTGTGTTACAGTACTTTGGTTATCACAATTTTGAATGAATCATTTATACAGTCAAGTGAATTTGAATTTTGCATGCATCATCGTAAGGAGATGAACTGAAAAAATTGACTCATAAGGTCAAAAGTCAGTGCTCAAAGACCTTGATTTACCACAAAAATCATGGTAGCACGATAGAGCATTTGGTCTGATTTTGTATTTTTAAAATTATGTCCCAGAGTACCTAGTAACAGAGAGGTGAGTTGTACTGTACTAGAGGTTAATTAAGGTCAAATTGTCAAAGGTCAAAGAAGTAACAAACCATACATTATGTGGTCCGATCCAATTTATTGATAGTGATATAAACAAATCAGATAATTATTACGTGTGATACAAGTAGTGATGCAAGTATGACATCAGGTTTTTCAGGAAGTTATTGATTGTAGATTTAAAATTCCAATAAAGTGTACCAAACAATAATTTGTTATCATAGTACACGCTTGTATGTTATCCTCATTAAACGTATAGCAAATCTGTCGATCATAATATTTACACATATACACTGAAAAAATGAAGTAAAAGGACTTTTTAAAGACCTGCTCATATCCGGCGACCTCTAGATGATTGTTGACCTTGCGAAAGTACTCAAGTGGGTCAAGGTTAATAAGGTCATCGGGTGCCGTAAGAGGTGACCTGACCATTATTTGTTACGGCGACAGTTGCTCCGAGCTAGATCAAGAGTTACGGTTACAATTGGGATTCATCGAAGCATATATCGTAGAGCCACCATAAGAAATATCACATGAATGATGAAACCATTAAAAGCGATAAAAGCAAGAAAATGCAAGATAAAGAAAATAAGAATAATACATCATTACATATTCATGCTACACATTAAAAAATAATTAAACAGCTCTTCTATTGTTAAGATATACACAGACATCATTTTTAAACAATTTATTATTACTTAATTGCAACCACAAACTTGGGGTACAATTTCAAATACAAATATAATCACAAACAGATAGATAACAGTGGTAGAAATAATGTACAAAAATAGTTTTAAAAACAGTAGAATCTGATGCATAAATATACAAACAACATTGTGCTACAATTATTTCATGACACATTATCAAATAAATAATGTTAGCTCATGAGTACAACATTTCATAATTGTATTTAACATCTGAAGTATTTAGGGTAGTTTTGTCTATAAATTGAGTAGTTTATAATGAAATTGATAATGATAATGGATAACAAAGAAATTAAAGGTCACCACCATTACATAAATTCATAATGGAGTTGTGAGTGATGGTAGCATGTATCGACTGTTGAGAGACAGAAGGGCGTTAATTCATATTCATTACACAGACCCAACACCCCCCACCTCTCAACCGACGATATGTCATATAAATCTGATTGAAATTAAATTTAAAAAATAATGCAAACTGCATGAGCCTAGAGTATGTAGTATGATTTCGGATCTGGGCCCTGTTGCACAAAACTTACAATTGATGATAACTTTGCCATCAATGGTAACTACCATTGAAACCTTGATTTTGATTGGCTGTTCAGCCCTGTTACCATTGTAGTTGCCATTGATGGCAAAATAACCATCGATGGTAAGTTTTATGCAACGAAGCCAAGGTATACATTCAGATATAGGTATACAAGTAATATTACTTAAAGGAAGTGAAAACTTTAGGAAATATTTAATTGCAGCAATCTACATATACATTCTTTACATTCCATAACGTAGTCTAAAAATGCACTGTATTACATTTTCTCTCCCTAGTATAGTTGTATGCATTACTATGACCAATTTAAACATACTTGGTAAGACATTATGCCTCAAGTTATAACAAATATGATTGACAACTCTTATATTGTTAAAATATGTATATATTTACAATCTTGACCATTCGTACAGTATTATATGTATTACTAATATGCCTTCTTTATTATATGTAGTATTTTTTCAATTAAACATACATGTATTTAGTATAAATACATTAATTCCTAAAATTCAAAAAGACTATCAAACATCTCTTCAGTCGTTAAAACATTAAGAATTCACGATTCACAGTTTATTTCACAATTCACAAAAAGACAGAAACGTAAATTTGACAAGTTACAGAGAGTGAATAATATATGTACAGCTAATTACAACCAAGTGTGTGAAGATTGATTTCTCCCTATTTATGTTAACTGAGAATGTGACATATTAAAGCTTACATCTAAAAGTATTCATCAAAGGCCCTAGTTCAACCAGTCCACATTTCATTCTTGAGTTACAAAAATTGAAAATCATCAAATTTACAAGGAGTAAGAATAATTTGGTTGTTAACTGTACATTAAAGCCATTTTAAAAATATTATTATGAACAGTTACAAATTGCAGCAGCTTTAATTTACATTTCCACTATCCATACGACATTCTAAATGTGTACGTTTAACATAATGCATTGCTGTCTATCATTCCTATTTTTCAGGACTTTTCCCTATTTTTTGACCTTCATAAAAGTGTTCATAAAAGTAACTCTTGATTCTTCTTTTTATTTTTATTTTTTATAGAAAACCTCTGTGTTATTTTTTTGCCTTTGCCCCCTTTGCCCTATTTCTTAGAGAATATATAAATCCTTATATTCTTCTAAAGTTTGGTAGGCATGTTCATGTAGCACTGTGCCTCTATTACGAATTCATTGTAGGTATTATTCTGACATTTCTGCTATTTTAAAATTCAAAGCCTTGCAAGCGAGAGTCTTGACAGTACCGGTGGCAGAACCTGACAAATCTGCCAAACTTTTATTTAATACACACCTAAAAAACAACTCAGATATAAATGTGAACCGAAATTAATTGACATGCATTGGTGGAAACCCTGCATTTTTTTAAATTTTTTTTACTTGAGTCATCAACTTTTGTTCCTTAACATGTAGTCTTGTAAGTATCTGCCTATATACAGGCAACACTACGGTATTACGTATGGTCATTCGCTGTCCTGCGTAAAACCGAGAATCAAGAAATATATAGAGGCGATTGGTACTACAAAGTTGAAGAATAACAACTAATACTGACATACTGATGATTTTTGTCTTGCACTCATCAGAAGTAAATCGCAAATGACCAGAATGCCCAAAACGGACAATAGAATCAGAAGCTAATCGAACAAAGTGTACACAAAAAATAACAGGCTATGACTGGGTGCCGGGAATCACAAGAAAGTAGACGGAATTAATGCCAGCCGTTTAATAAAAACGGGCTGCAGCAAAGAACATAAACATTGCAAGTGAGATTTTTCTTGTTTTCTGGTCATACCCAATCTGGGGTAGGGGTATCAACTTGATAGAATCATCTGATGTACTGCAAATGTTGATGTTGTGGGTAACGTAAGGGACAAAGAACCTAAAACTTTAATACACATATAGGAAAAGGGAACTGTGAATGTGGTTTTTAATAGAGACACACTGTACATGCACATGTTGACTGCTACACATGTAATTCTCAACCCTTTTATACCAGTAAGCAAGCCTATATTGTTTCAGAGATTTTTTTACTGTTTGTAGGATGACTACGTGTACAATTGGTTTGCCTTTTCATGAATGGCAGCGGTCGGGTTAAACAGGAATAACACTATTGATCACCCTGTTGGCTCTCATGCTCTTTTCAAACTGGGCCCAGAAGAGTTCCTGGCCATCTTCATCCTCTGTCCACAGCATGTAGGGTTTGTTCTTACACATGAACAACCGGACCAGGTATGGGAGATCATCATCCTGGATATCCTCAAGGAAAATCAGTATGACCTTGTCCAGTCTGGTGTCATTGAGGTGCTCTAGGGCTTTGCGTAGCTTGGTCATAAACCAGGCTTCATTCACAGAGTTGTTGCTTATTAAGAGGACAGTATTGAAGCTGTTCTCAACGACGTAGTGGAGAGCTGGGATATAGAACATCTCGATGTTGAGGTCGTTGTCGCCGAAGGCCACTTTCTGGAGATGTGGAAACCTCTCCTGCAGGACTTGCTTTATGATCTAGTCCACCCATTCCTGGTCATCCTAATCCTACATCAAGTTGAGCTGGTACTCGTAGTCCTTGGCTTCAAAGTCCTGGTTGATTTCCTCGTAGCCAAAGATGGCTAGTTTTAGGAGGAAGAGCTTGTGGTTTAGCCACCAACGTTTTCGATATGCCACCAAGCACAGGACAGCTACCAGAACAACAGAGAAGCTCACACCTGTGATGATGAGGATACTAATGCCACAGTATTGATCAGGATGGAATGAAAGGATTGGTGATTGCACCATGTCTTCGATTGAAGAGAGTGAGCAAAGTGTGTCATCAGGATCGATGAGTTCAACATTGCCTGAATGTAGCCACTCCACAAATCAACTCAAGTCGCATGTACAGGAGAAAGGGTTTCCGGATGCGTCTATTCTCATCGTCCTGTTTGTAGGAAACACTGTTCCTGGTTCTATTGTGGTGATTCTGTTGAGTTGCATGCACAGGTGGTGCAGAGATGGGGTTTTATTGAATAGAGTCTTGGGAATCGAATCAAGTGTGTTATTGGTTATGTCGAAGACTCCAAGCCTGGGCTGACTTTGAAGTAAATCTCCAGGAATTGCCGAGATCTCATTGTCACTAAGATCCAATTTTGTGAGAGAATTCAGACTGTCAAAAACACTGGGAATTAGGACTTTAATAGATGATTGAGAGAGGAGTAGTATTTCGAGTCGCTTCAAGGGGTCGAAAGTTCCTGGTGCTAAAATATCGAGGTAATTCCCTCTTAAGTCCAGCCTGACCAATGATCTAAGTCCAAAAAATAGTGATTTAGAAGTCATGGTATCAAATAAATTGTTGCTCCTCAAACGGTTTTCACGCATAGCCAGTTTCACGAGAGACGTAGTATTTGTAAATTGGAGTATCGAATCAATTTCCATCTCTGCGCCTGATAAATCTAATGTGCAAAGAGCATCCATGTAGCGGAAAGCTCCATTGATGATCTGAAAACGTTCATTGGTTAGGTATAGCTCTTTGAGGTTCTTCAGATTCATGAAGGCTTTTGGAGAGTAGTAATTTTGTATTTCATTGTGAGACATGTTCAATATTCTGAGATTAGGGAAACCCCATAGAAGATATTTCTTGATCTGTGTGATTCTGTTGAAAGAAAGATCCAGATACTCTAGGGAAGGAAATGTTATGGTGGTGCTTATCTCAATATCCTTGATATTGTTACGAGCCAGGTCTAGGTGATTTAGAGAGGATGGAGGGTTTAAGGTTAAGGGTTTTATGAAGGAAATGATGTTGTTGGTCACATCAAACCAAGTGATATTATCAGACCAAGGAAAAGCATTTGTAGGAATATAGAACTCAGTTTGTTGCTACCGAGAAGGAACACAGAGAGAAGTCTATTTGAACTAAGTAAACCTGCTGGAAGAGACATTAGGTGGTTTCTCTCTAGGATTAATTTTTTGAGATTACCCAAATGCCCAAAGGCACCGTCTTCTATCAGCGAGAGTTGATTGCTTCGGAGTGCAAGTGTGAAGATGTCTGGTAGATAGGTGAAAGACTCTTTGTGTAGTGTTGTTATCATATTGATGGAGAGATCAAGTACTATTGTGTTGCTTGGAAGACCTTGAGGAACAATCCGAAGACGCAGACGAGTACAGATAGCTATGGTACCGAGGCTGGTATTCTTTAGCTGGCATCTACTGTTGGAGACAGAGTTCCAAGTTTCATCTTTTTCCGCTATGTCATTCCCAGACAATGCTCCAGAAAGCAAGGAGAAAATACATGCAATCCACAAGCAGAGAGGAATCCTTGAGGTCGTACAAGTAATCCTAGACTTGAACATTGTGATCTCTTGGATGTCACTGCTGCAGAAGAAATTCCCTTGGAATTTTGGAAAGTCTCACTAACCAAGATATCTCGTCCGCTCCCTTCACAGCGGTGAAATATTCCTGTCAATTGTTCACCTTATGGCCAGTATGTTTCTGTGAATGAGTGACTTACACAAGATTATGTATACCGTAGAACGACTGTAATATCTTTGGGGCCCCTACTGCAGATGAGGTACCCTTCAAGATTTTGAATATCTCACCTTCTTGAAATGAGAATATTCATATCCCAGATTGTCCAGTATCCAGATAGTGATGACTGAACCAGATCAAGCCAAAATGAATTATGTAAATATATCACAAAAAATTATCGATCAACCCAAAGAGAATATCATCAATAGTGTTCACAGTCGTTAGGGCTATATCTGACCTTGTATCCTGTTTCACTTCATTTCGTCCACTTTAAATTAATTATCCTACCTCTTGAAATACAAAATGATTGTGGTCTATGTTAGAGAAAGTGTACTTATGAATATCTGGTTTTCTCTTTTGTTAGCCATAGAGGAGTATGTAATAATGACTGCCCCACAGTGTTTCACTTTTGTAATAAAACAATACTCAAGCCATTAACAACTGCAGTTACAATTATCAAAAGCAATTCATGTGCTAGGAGAAACTGCTGAATC
>BEXV01000606.1:128703-143033 GCA_003118195.1 Hemicentrotus pulcherrimus | reverse complement strand
GAAACGATGCCCAAACATGCGTTTCGTTAGACTAGTTTCGTTATACGACGTATCGTTAGTCAGCGTCCACACCTACATATTACATCGTAAAACTATTGAGAAACGGTATCGCTATCGCGAAACGGTATAGCTAATCATGAAAAATGGTGTGTGTGGACAGGGGGACAGACTTGAACAGCTACAGGGAAAGTTTTTGACTTCGCTGATCTCTTGTTGTTCTATATCGATACACAGCTTGATAAGGCTCTCTTCCTAAACAGTTCTGTAATATCTGATCAAGAGGATTAGAGGGGCCTACTTTACAGCGGGTCATATATATCTAAAAATGGTATGACAAAAACAACACCATGTGTTCAGGGAGATCATTGTTTCTCATTGGCACCTCCATTTAAGTAACCTGTATATAAAGACCATCGTCTTCATGTATTCATCCATTAAACAGTCTTTGCATACAGGTTTTATTACATACTTTTCTTGTGGTACACCTCTATATCAAAGGATAAAAGGAATCCTTAACAATTAATGTTAGAACTTTCCAATGGATTCTTGTTCTTGAGAATCAAGGAATTAAGCCATTGCCTACTGGGAAATATTTCCTCTATTAAAGCCTAAGGAATTGAGAAAATACAGTTGTCAAGGGGTTAACAAGAATAAACAAACATTAAAAGCACAGGTAAAGTGGTCAGAGACTGAATTTTATAGCAGGATTTACGTCAACCTAGACCAAAAGTTGGACTTGGTCCAAGAGCAGCTGGCCGTAGTTCTCATTGCAGATGCTAAAAAGGAATCTGGTTCCCCTGTAGACATCCTCTACTACAGAGTATCTCAACAAAATGACACAATTATTTTATTTCCAAGAACCATCTAGGAAATCTTACTTTTGGAAAACTCCAAATAAATAAACATCTACTTTTTTCAAAATCCACCATTAGATCAATTGGGAAGACTCACCAAATTGAATTACAGCAATAGTATATCTTTACTTCACTGTCCATGCTTTCAATGGACTCTAAATCTTTTGATGAGTAATAATTTTTCTGTGCATGGAACAACAATCTGAAAGTAAAGTTCAACAATCCATTAAATGGTTCATGTACATTTTACGATGGGTTTAATCCAGAGTTATAAGTATTCAATTGATACCAAATATAAATGGCCTTCATAGGCCGATCCCTCGAACAGGGAAACAGATTTCCAACAATCAGGTAAGCTAGAATAGTATCTGACTGATTTCATGGACAGCCTTCTTTTAAATCCCCACTGCACTACTTATAGCTACTTGCGCCCTTGGTCCCCCATGATCCCCTTTTTCTTATGTTAGCTGAGAGCTGACTTGATGAGATAACCACCTGGTCAGTGACCTTGCAGGGAGGTCTAACCCCCCCTGACCAAACTAGTGCAGACGGGCTTTAAATGCCTGGGTATCAATCATACATGCTGATCGATGAGTTTTTATGCAATACCCTGTACATCCATTCTGGCCTTCCTAAAGGGTAGTTTCTGTCATTCTCTATGAACAAGAGTTATATCAAAATCTCTACTATTGTAAGTATTGTTAGCAGCAAAGGGTGTAATTCTCCATGAACGAGGGCAAAGTCAAAAGCTGTGCTTTTCTTAACAGCACACTGCAGAAGTTATACAATGTCAAAGTGTAGAGATTCAAATATAGGTTGCTATGTGCACGTTTTATGTACCACAATGATATCCTAGTTCAGGGGTAATTTCATGGAGAGGAATAATTTCTGTCAAAATCGCTGAACAAGTGTAAAGTGTTAATCTTTCTATTTTCATCAGCACACAGGTGGATTGGTACTGTTTCAGTTTCACCTTCAGATATCCACCATGCCACAAATGATTGAAATGTTCTGCAGGAATGTACTCCTATGGGATGTAGGGTGATACGTAAGAAATCATCCCATGACCTCAAAGAGGGCATGAAACAATGCCAGCTCTGGTTTCAAAATCATTGCTACATTAGGATCACTAAAAACGAGCTGAATCTGGTTTTTCTGATGTACGTTTTGCCTACAATTACATCTGAAAGAAGAGGGGGGCGCAATGGTAAGAGCAAGTGTATGCTTACAGATAAGCAAACGGGCACACCCATCTAAGGAACTATGTAAACTATTACACATGACGTACCCAACGGCTCAGTTTCTTCCATCTGGGTATGAAAACAAAACTACACCTCAGGCTACAAAAAAAAAAGTTCTTTCTCTCTTTTTTTCTGGATAAGCATAGTGCCATGACGTGAAACTGCAAATGTGACCATGGTCCAAGAAGACGAGCCACTTTTAGATGATCCCTCATGTGTAGAAAGGAATCTCCTGTCTAGCTTACATGTGCATTAAACCTTGCTGTAGTCTCTGATTGCTGATACTTGAGGATAAACCCTTGACCCTTGGGCCTTCGGTCAGAGCCCTTAATGTTGGACTCCGACTCCTATAGATAACCCTCACTAGAACCTCCCAAATTACCTCCAGGTACCTTATAAAGAGTTTCATGAGGTCTGTCGTCTGTCTTCATCAGCTTGATGACGTTAATTACGTCTTCATCATCTCGAAGTTGCAATTAGCGGGACATTTGGTCGAGATAATCATTCCTAGCTTGCAAAATATCCAGCTATTTGTCTAGTGCATTTTCACCAGCCCGAAGACTCACACCAGCCCGAAGACTCACACTATGCGAGAACGCTGATCAAAATATCTTGGGCTAATTTCTCAAGCTTGAGTTTCAAGTTTTGAGGTCAAGCTGCAAGCTGATGAAGACGCAATTTGTAACTTCAGGATTATTTCCCAAATCAGAAATAGCAGGCTATTTGGCAATCTCGGAGCTGATGAAGACACGTCTTATAGACCTTACCTGTGCCTCCAGTTTCTCCTTTTAGCTGATCTTTTAGGATGATCAGTCAATACCATTTACATTGGCCTTCCATTCCTATAACTTACCCAACTTCTACCAAACATGTTAATGTACCTCAAGGTTCCTCACAAAGCTTTTCCTGTAGAGCTTACCTGTGCCTTGGCTATGGTCTCTGAGGATAGCTGATCCATGAAAAGCTGGACTTGGGGGCAGGGCCAGTTCAATTGGTCTCCTATTTCATTATCTGACCATAGCCCTAAAGTATAAACACATAATTAACGACATGCACCTCCAAATTCCTGTATATCTTACCTGTGCCTCTAGCCTGGCTGTGGTCTCTGCAGCTAGCTGATCCTTAAGGAGCTGCACCTGGGCCAGGGCCACTTGGGTCTGGGCCTCTTGTTGCTGCAGTTGCTGCTGAAGAAGCTGCCTTTGATGGTACAGACTGAGAGATGGAATGCCAGACTCATCATGGGCCAGGATGGATGTGTTTTGTTGGACAGCCTGCAAAGAAAAATTACATAACATCAGAAATGTTATTACCAGGTAACCAACTTTCTTCCTCCAAAGCAGAATGAGGATTCATAGGCAGTTCTTTTTAGAAGATCAGAGTGACTAATTCACATCAGGGCCCTGTAACACAAAGATAAGTTAGCAATTGATTGCTATTTTGCAACTGACCAAGATGTACAATCAACTGTTTATATGATCGATTAATCAATCATATAATACATGGTTAAGCTTTGTGTGACAGGGACCTGATGTAAGTCACAGACTGCTGAAGAAATAGAGACAGAAATATTGGAACACTGAAACATTAATCAGATTTATACTTAATAGGGATAATTCCTACAAAAAGACAGCTGGATTCCAGCAAAGGCATGGGAAGTGCAACCACAAACCTGTCCCTCCCTGCAATAGGTAAAGCCTTTGGAGAGTCTTAAAGATTACCTTCCTTCCTCCCTTTACTTGAAGCTGATTCATGTAGATGACATCCATGCTCTCTAAGAGTGGCCCACTCACGTCATACTTTCTCCTGGCTTCTACTACGTTCCACTTGGATTTAACCCAAGAGTACCTTGCCATTCCAATTAATTTGGAATCCATCTTTGGCTTGACTGGTTTACAGCTATCTGTCATAGTGTGGCCTTCAAGGGACCTATCAACAAGTCCTCTGACAATAGGTGCAGAATGCTACCAATTCGGTGATGATCCAATGCACATTGTCCAAGGTTGTAGAGATCTGTTTAAGGGGTGGTCTTCAAGAAACCTAGCAACAAGTCCTCTCACAATGGGTGCAGAATGCTTTAAAAAAACCTATCAACAGGTACCAAAACCACTAGCTCCAGTGTGCTATCACTTGCATATGATGATGATCCAATTCCCATTGGCCTAGTATGCAGAGATGTGTGAAGGTGTTGTCTTATCAACAGGACCCAGTCATTCAGCGTGTCCACAATACTACCCTTTTCTATTATGATGAGGGTCTATTTCAAAAGAAAGTGTACAGAGTACATTACTTCCTTCCTAGGTCATCCATCCAAAACGCTGCAAAAAATGATACATTAGACTATATTGCAAGGGTATATACATGTATATATACTGAAATTATACCACTGGGAAAAATTGATGCACTTTCGTGGTACGAATCCCATCCTAAGGTACCTATACGCTCCTATCGGCACCTGAATGAGAACTGGTAGGCCCTGGCGTCTCCAGAGGCAAGGGAAACTCGCTCATTTTAAGAACCAACTGTTTGAAGCTTTCATTGTGGTGCCGTTGTTTCTAGCATTGATCTCTCCCGATTCTCCAGGGCAGAGATTCTTAGAATCCAAGGACCCTCGAGGACCAAGTCCCCCTTTAGAAAATAGATCACGTTCGTTCTCAGACAGATCACAAGTCATCGGCAAACCAGGCAACATAGTCGTGACACATGGTGATGACTCACAACAAGCCAACAGTCCCATGTTTAAGCCGTCTCAAGAAATTAATCACCATCTTGGTATATCCTCAGCCCAGTTCTATTAACCCTTTGTATTCTGAGATGTGAATGCCTAGACTGCAATATTTGGAGTGTATGATCCATAGACATTGTATGTGACAAAGTTGTCTTGCTGTTCAATGTTCCATACATTGACAAAAGCAGAGAGTGAAATTCTTCTTAATTCTAAGGAAATAGAAGAAACCAAGTTCACTTTGAAGTATATTGTCATTGCATAGCAGGAAAAGGAAGTAGAAATTAATATTTTACGGGCAAGCATTAACATATAGGATCTCTGTGGCTTGGGTATGAACAGGTAAAATACAAAAAATAGTTTAGGTGTGAGCATTTAGGTTTGAGTGACTTGGGCTATTAAACCTAGCTAGCCCATGTGTACCAATGGACTAGGTTAACTTAACATTGCATCAATCAAGAGAAAGAAGGGCATACAAACTTGTGTAAGTAACAAGACTTCTAGCTTTTCTGATTGTTTTATGCCTTCTACAACTTCTACAAGTTTAATACAAGGGGGATGTCAGAGTTTGGTCTGCTGTCTAATTAAAGCCCCTCTGCACTAGTTTGGCATGGAGGGATTAGCCCTCCCTGCGAGGTCACTGGCAGGTGGTTATCTCATCAAATCAGCTCTCAAGTAACCTAAGAAAAAGGGCATCATGGGGGATCAACGGGTACCACTTAGGCATAGTTGGCTGTATAGAGGGCACAAGTAGTGCAGTTGGGCTTTTAGAGTCTGAGATCCCTAGAGAAGAGAGCTCCACATCACCATCAGAAACAAGGTCACTGTTTCAGACAGGTCCACATCTCATCAGCAAACCAACCGGCCTGTTAGTGACACATGGCGTTGACTCACACAATACCATAATTTCCATGTTAAGGCTCTGGGAAAACTGTTCATGATCTAATAATGATGTCTGCGATAGTTCAAAAGGCAAGTAATGTGATTCTTATTGGTTTCTATTTTACTCATAATCAAAAGGCAGAAAGGGGGCAAGGAAAGGAGGGGGGGGCACTTCAACGTTTAGTCTAATTTAAGCTTTAGTAGGCCGGCTATCAGCTTGACGTAATATAGTCATCAGATATACTGAAAGTCTTAAATGTGATTGGTCCATGCTCTGAAATAGCCAACCAAACTGACACCCAACTTCACACCTAAGCAAAGTGTAAGAGATGCTATACTTGGCTAACAAAAAGATTGCATAGTTTCTTACTTCTCGTGAGCGGATCGACGAGTTCGTCTTGACTTTCTGCGAGTGGATGGACGAGTTGAGGTGTGACCTCTTCTTGCTCGACGACCTTCCTTCTAACGTTGTTGGTTCTACCGAGACGCCATCCGTCTCATCTCGCTGCTCCCGCATCCTCTGTGAACCGTTTGAGTGCATCTCGTTGCCTCCATCTATTCCTCTTCCTGCAAAGTGCAGAAGAAAAATCAAGAGGATATGAAAAATGTGGTTGGATAAATATTGTTCTGTTTGAGACAGGACTCTTCAATTCGTTTTGCATTGAACTCTATGCAAATTTTAGGGAGCTTTTTTATGACTTGAGGGGGCTCTTTTGGGCATTTTTGGGGCTACTTCGCCCCAAACCCCCCCATGTAGTACTTTTTTCCCTGGTTTGAGGGCAATGTGGATCTACATGTACATAACCACCAGGAACCTGTTTCATAAAACTTGTTATCAATACCAAATGCTTAAATTCTATGACAAGTCAGCTCTCAGCCAATCAAATGCCACTATGTCATTAGCTTATCAGTTATTGTAACTTGTTATTGCTAATAAAATTTATGAAACAGGGCCCCGAATACCATGTCTGAAGAAAAAAAAAAAGAATATCAATTTAATATTAGGCCATCTGGTTTAATGACAAATTAATAGAACCAACACAATGCACAGAATTACAGAAAGCTTGTTTGCTAACAGAAGATTTTTGGAATTTTGTTATGCCAATGCTGAGGTTTGTTGAGGAATATGACTCAATATGCGTTTTAAATTCCAAGGCTCTTTAAAAGCTTTAAAGGTAAATATGTAAACTATTGCACTCTAAACTTTTGACCCCAGTTCTTTTAGAATTCAGTATTTTCAATGAGTTCCTCGCAAACGATAGATGTAAAAACAAATCACAATGGTAAATCCTGATTGAACCTTTTTAAGGGAATAAGTCTGTCTTATTGAGACCCTTTACAGATAATTCCATGAATTAGGGGATCAAATTGTTGTGAAACATCATACTATCAATCATATGCCAAATCAAATTCTACTGTACGTTTCATAATTCAAATCAAATTGTATCTTCATCAATAAAGCTTGATTTCCACGGACATACAGTTAAATCAACACAGCAAACCACTCACTATCAAACCAAATACCCATATGTTACAATGTAAGAATGTGTGTGCATAACTCCACATTTTTTGTAGATGCCGGCCATGTGAACACTCTTAATGACTCACTCTTTAAGTAAAGAGAGTGAACTCTTTGCCCTGTTTCTTTTTAAAGTTTAGAGTACCATAGCCAGAAAGAAAAACAAACCATTACAGAGCTAAACTCCCACATACAATCCAAACAAAAGAAACTTATTGGGGTGTGGAAATGAAAAATACATCTCTTTTGTCCCTCCGTTATCATTAAGCCCTGAAGTCAACTTTGGAAGAAGAAAAAAGTGTATATGTGCTAATTAGTGGACCTTGAAATGAACTGCTCCATTTGTGAGTGGTGAGAAAAATATGCTGAAGCTGAAAACTTTACAGAATCCCAAACGCAAGAGGAAAGAAAAATAGCTTTGTTTTTTTACCTTCTCTTGTCTTAGAAATTGATAATCAAATCTCTTTTAGTACGTGAAATGTTAATGAGCCAAAAACTTCACCTATTATTGGTAAAATCTATTAATTCCAAAGTTGTTGGTTTTGAGCAATTTGTTTAACATACCTGGATTGAAAACAAAATATCTATAATCAGAGTAACCTGGAGAAGTAAAGTATGACAAAAGTTAATATTTCTATGTTCACAGCAAATAATATACATGAAATTATAAATCTTAAGAGAAGGTTGGGTTCTGGGGAGAGGTGAAAAATTAATTTTGTGAGCGTTATTATTGTATTATGCAAGTGTGGAAGAACATCAGATAAAAAATGTTCCCTGATAACCATGGCTCTTAAAATGCCTTAATATTATAAATACGGCATGTAACATCATAAAAATTGGGACAGATTATTTTGCCACATGTTAGTCTAATATACATCTTTCTGTGTACAGTGCTTGTAACTTTACCAAGGCTGGGCTAAATTTCTTATCATTTTGATGATTCCAGAACCTTGCAGTACACACCAATACTTATATATGCTAGATGATCAACCTTTTCTGATCAGTTCCACAACGTTTCTTTCACAAGGCAATCGCATGACCAGAACTGGTCTATATCTTTAAGTTCATAATATCTAAATTGATCTTGTTATCATCCTAATTATGAGCATCATTTATTCTTGGCATTATTGTTATTATCTGCATATGAAATAAATAAAAATGTTTCAAAAGTTTCATAACTTTTAGATAAGTTAATCATACGTATTTATATCTCTATTTTTGTAAATTGTCTCATTATCCAGAAATAAAACCCACTAAAATCTAAATCGCCTTAAAACCCACTAAAATCTAAATCGCCTTACATGATGCAAAATATGTCACGAATAGCATTATGTGACTTATCTAGTTTTATCTCATATTACAGTTGATTAGTTTCCAAAACTACAAATCAAACAAATTTGCCAATTGTCAAAGGAAACTATGAACAATGATATGCCTGAAAAGCGGTTTGTTAATCTGTTTGTTTATATTTCCATCACAACAAATGCATAGTACAATTTCAGATAAAATTAAGGATTAAATCTACGGCAGATGGTCCATATTCAAGCTGTTTTATAAATATTCAATTTTGTGATCACAATTGATATTTTACTTTTCTTTTTTTTCTTTTTAATTTTTTTTTTTTAAGTCCATAAGAATTCAGAACATGTTCAGTTCCACTTTGCCTTATTTCTACTACATAAAGGTGCACTTCACAAGGTGTTATTACCACCACTAGTCACTGGATTCCAAACCCATCTCCATTAACTTGTGAGCATTACGAGTTTTTTTATCTTCATGAAAATCTTATTATCATTATATTTACTACTATAACTACTACTACTACTACTACTACTACTACTACTACTACAATCTTTATCATAAAAAAAAATTAGTCTCTGTATCCTACCTTCTCTTGTATCTAAGATTTCATCTCCGACCTTGTCGCTCTCTCCGTCAGCTTGACCGTCTGCTGCGGCCTGGGCATGTTGGAGACTCAGCTTATGACAGACCTCAAATGCCTGACCGATACTCCGGACAATCCGCATTGCATGGCTCTGGAGGGATGATAGGAAGAGGGAGAAAATTGTGAAAAATATGCATGAAGAAACAATATTTCTATTCATTTTGTTTTTTTGCCCGTAAAGGAGATTTCTATGACAATAATGACGGTGTGTTGGTGGACTGGTAGAAGTGGTGGGGGAGGTGGAGGTGAAGGTGGTGGTGATGGTGGTGGTGGTGGTGATGGTGGTGGTGATGGTAGTGGTGGTGGTGGTGGTGGTGGTGGTGGTGGTAATGGTGGCCATGATGTTGGTGGTAATATTGATAACGATGACTTATGATGATAAGTAGGAGGATGTGGAGAAGGAGGAAGATGACAATCAATGATAGTGGTCATGATGATGGTGGTGATCATGTTAATGATAATGATAATGATGATGATGATGTAGGTGATGATGATGTAGGTGATGATGATGTAGGTGATGATGAAAAAGGTGATGATGAAGAAGATGATGGATGATGATGTTAATGATAACAGTTATGATTCAAAGAAAAATGCAATACTAAACTTTTAATTTAGTCATATAAAGCTGTTTTATACACTTGGAGAGAAAGGAGTAGAACAAAAAGAGAGAGAAAAAGAGAGAGAGAGAGAGAGAAATTTTAGACTATCAAAAAATTAGAACTTCTTCTGAGGCCCAAAGGGCATCAAGTCTTTGTTAAAGGATACAAGATAATGAGATTTATACAGAAAAATATTTTTTACACATGTACAAAAACAGAAATTGGCATAAAACTCGGTCTCAAATTGGTTGCGTCCAGTATTTCATGCACCATCTCGTTTCACCTTCCCCTAATAGACAATGGAACTCTCTTGGATGTTTTCTATCCAGTTAATTTGAGGATGTGTGAGAGGCCGCCACACATCCTTGAAAAGGTCATGCTCTTCCAATAATTATACAAATTAATCAAGAATAAGACTTTAGCGTAAAGGAAACTACTGCCTGAAATAGCTTGTCTTCATATGAATTGAGGCATGACCCCAAAAAGCTGAACTCTTCTTCTGGGCCATTACTCAAGAATTAAAATTGTTCTAATAATCACCATATTAACGATAACTGACTTCTTATATAGCATGCATGTGTGTCATGCAAGACCATCGGGACTGGTACTCAATTATCATTACCAGAGTTTTTTTTTTAGTATAACTGCTATTATCCAGTGCTCAAGCATTTCAAGTAAATTGTTTTTGCCAAATATCTTTTTTCTTCACCTGGGTCAAGAGTGGCAAATGTAGATGAATGCTTTTCCAGAGTACCTTGGTGTTGAACAAAGATTTGAACCTTCAACCTCCTGACTGAGATCCATGAAAATGAACCACTATGCCATGACAATCTCACACTGTCTCTCATCAGAGCCAGAAGGGCCATAAGTCTGTATGTTATTACATTAGTTAATGTCCTTCTGGCTCCAAACAGATAGTATCAGCTGACACATCTTATCTGTCATGGTGCACTATATACCTCATCTTGAAATGTCTTAAAGCCCCATTTCACTACTTTTAGCTACATGCGCCCTCTATTTTGTATTTAATTTTTTTTTTTTGTTTTTTGTTTTTCCTTTATGTTTTTTTTTTTTTTTTAATTGAGAGCTGATTTGATGAGATATCCACCTGTTAGTGACCTTATAGGGAGGTCTAATCCCTCCTGGCCAAACTAGTGCAGTAGGGCTTTAAAACATAATCTCCAAGGGTGAATCATTATACCTTGACCCTCCTCCTATGGATGATGACTAGATCTTTGATCCCTTAGCTCAGGGATTAACAGAGATTATCTACAGCTTTAAAATGGTTCTGGACTAGATCGGGTCTGGTATTATTCACAATTAAGCTTAGCCCTTACAGTGCTGAAAGTTAGTTCAGAGTATATGGCCAGTTTTACTATTTCGCAATTGCTCCCCTACCTCCTACAAGCCATAAGATTGCATGATCTACGTATTTGTACGCTAAATTCCCCGGCATAACAATTTGTTGGTGGAGATTCATGAATTGTTAAGATTAAAAATGGCCAGATGCTTGACTACCAAAGGGGATTTGACCAGAGAATTGTGACTGCCCAAGCATCAAGCATGTTTAGACAAACTGAGTCATATGTGTTTCTTTCAATGGATGTATAATTTATGAAGCATGAAATTTGATATCTTGGAATAAAAGTGGTAATTAAATGACTGTTTAAAATCATTCTATTCAATATATACAGCTAATCCCAACTAAACCATAAAAACAATCCACTAGTATAAAGTTGTTTATATCTGTACTTTGCAATCCATAAACTAATGAAAGCAGTAGCGAAACCTGATACCATTAATATAAGCAGCAAAGATTGTAATTTGGCCTAAATATGACCTAATCTTCTTCCTATAGCCCTTATAGCTCATTTCTTTTAAGCGCATAGATTAAACATGGATGTTGTTATAGATCTATTAATCCCTAATACACAGTACTATATATGAAAAGGTCCTTTGCTATCTATCAACCTATCTACATGTAGCTGCATAAAGAAAGGTGATGTAATGAGAGTCAGTATGTGAGAATTCATGGGTGGATCCAGAAGTTTCTTAAAATGGGGGGAGGGGGGGTCTCAATTCAGAAAATCTTCAGGAAAGCAAATACAAGTAAAACAAGAACAAAAACAAGTAATATTTTTCCTAGTTTCTTTCTACATATTTGGTATTGTGTCCTTAATGTATGCTACTTGGGTTTCAGGGGAGGGGGGCATGGACTGGTTGTGCCCCCTAAATCCTCCAGTAGGAGCTGGAACATGATATCATCACTGCATTTGATCAGATACTTGACGGACCTCAACAAAATTATTTCCCTCCATTATAGCTCCTTCAATTATTAAGTACCCCTTTATCACATACCCCTGTTTAAAGGTTTTCAATGCCACAAATCGGTCAGATTAGTCAGATCTTGATCGCCATGAAGTATTAGCGCAACCCAAAGCAAGACAGAAAGTTGGACAGGAAATAGTCATTATGTCTTTCTGGGCGACTGTTTTGATTTGCTCGATAATTTTCTACTGCAGCAATATCTTAGGGGCTCTGGGATATTGTGAATCTGGGAAGGGAATATTTGTGAATGAACGTACCCTTCCAGTGTGCAAAATATGTGCGATTATCATTTAGATACAGTAATTGTAATTTGTATGGCTGCTTGTAGTGAATGCAGTGTTTTTATATTAACCTGTTTCTTATAGAAACCTTTTGGTCCCTACAAGCCTATGAGAATTTGGTAATTTGGAAGTCAATGGGTCAATACAAAATAAAGGAAAATTGTGTCATTTCAGAAGTTGCCAATTTGAGAAGTTGCCAATTTGAGATACAAATGAATATTCCTGAGATCTCCAATTAATATGCACTTCTTAATTTTCTAATGTCAGATTATATTTAGGAATTAAATGATAGATCATCTATAACTTCATTTTTTTGAAAGAATAATGGAACAAAAATAATTTTAAAAAGTAATAGAATTAAAGGAATTGATATGGACCTGAACAGAGGGGAATTAAAAAGAAGTCTTTTATATTTCCTGTTAAATTCTGAAAATTTATATTGCCATGATTTCTATAAAGGTGGAGTGAAACAAGTACATAAAGCAGAAGTTATTAATATAAAAAATATTCTAACCATACTTGCTATATACTGAGCTGACAGTGCATGTTACTTCATCACATCAATTTTCACACCTTTGTGGAAGTTTAAGGTCACAATAATAGATTAACAAGATCAATAAATGATTACTTAAAATAACTTTACAGCTAGCTCTCCATATTAAACTACCCCCTTCCCAAACCCGAAAATAAAACAAGATGATGGCTGCTGCCAAAGTTTACAGTTGCCAAAAAATGTTTAAAAATATCTAAATACTGGGCTAAAATTGAATCTACAAGTTTTCTCCTTAGCAGAATTTTTCATTTGATATGACTAATAGCACAGGGGAACTGCATCGTGCCAAACTTTAGATTTTCCAATTCATGGTCAGAAATGCATATATACTAGCTGGATTTACACTACAAGCTAGAACCGTTGGATTTTCTCACATTCAGGTGTTGCGTCGGAAGTCGCTAAGCAACTACCCATAAACACAACACAAAACTTATGGATTTTTTTTTTTTACATGCTGGCAGAAAGTTCACTGGCAGAAATTGGCAGTGGAAATGCTTGTTTTCAAAACACAGCCATGACACTCCATGCATCCAGCCGGCCCGCACCAAACCAGCGGCTCATTCATTGGTTGAGCTTGCTGTTGATTGGTTGAGCACCTGTGTGCTTCGGCCAATAGGCCTTTTCCGTTATTGTTCTAATTATTGATCAAATTATTTGACCTCTTGTCCAACCGTAAATTATAAAACATGCTTGCTTACAATATATTTTATCACCTGACGAATTGTTTCAGTGGCGCATGAAACGTTGTGACCATACATTGCGAGACAAGCAAATATCACCAGCAATATTATTTTCGATACTACATCCGCAATGAGTAATATATTTAGCATCACCAGTAAATTGTTCCTGTTTTTGGTCATCATATGACTCTCCTAATTTCTGTATTATTAACACATGTAGGGCAGCATCAAGTGGCACAACTCATGCGCACAACTCATCCCCAAAACCCTAAATTATTAAACATCAATTGTTTTCATGGAGTATTTTACCAGTGTAAATGGCAGTCATACAAACAAAACAATGTTTTTCTAAGAACAATTTTTTGGTCAGTGTAAATGGGCTTATACTGATAGTAATATAGAACATGAATTTTTACCTTAAACTGAGAATTGTTTGACCTCATTTCGAAAAAAGAAAATCATGCTAGTTTCAATTCAATTTTAAATGTCATAATGTTAGTATCATTTTTGCATAGTATTTATTTTCAATTGAAATTGAATGAAAATGAAATTTCTAACTTTTATTTCTTATGATTTAAAATGGATGATTCCTGTATACCCTGGCACCATCCCAGGATTACGAACTCTTCACAACCTTGTAGAGAGTGACTAACCAATCCGCAGAATGAGCCCAGCCTACATTAACAGGGAGTACCAGACGTGATTGAGCGCCGTTATACATTACAC
>BEXV01000606.1:25687-38532 GCA_003118195.1 Hemicentrotus pulcherrimus | reverse complement strand
GAAAGAATTCAAAATCAAGAAATGTCTTTAGGAGAAATGAGAGGAAATCTAAAAACTAAGAATGGGGGAGACAATGATAATGTATAAACTGAGAGATGATAAAAGATTAGAAACGTTTAGATGAAAAGGTGAAGTCATCTTGTGTTTTCTGTATCTCATCTGATCAGGAAGTATGCTCTGCAAATTTTGTATGACTATTGATTTCTCACTCATGGAATAAAGGAATAATATCCTGTGGTGTAGCTATCATTGGTACAGAATTTCATTGAGCATTCAAAAGACATTATGTAATACAGCCCTTAAATTTCAATATTTTTAGGGCAATGCCTCTTTTCTGTAGGGCACATTCCTATTTTACAGCACAAATAGGAAGAATTGGAAAGGGCACACAAAATCTCCAAGGCCAATGAGAGGGGCATTCAGGCCAATCAAAAAGGCATCCACGACCATGGCCTTGGTGGCCTTAGATTAATTTAAGTACATGTAATCGTTATAGTGTTTTAGATCATCAACTTTGGACAATTTTGTAAAGTTCTTCGATTTAGATTGTAAGGGACGAATAAAAGCTGTGTTTTAACAATATTGTAAACCTGTCAATTCTATTTTTCTTCTTCCAGTCTCGATCTGAACGCTGCTGAGTCAGGAGTCCAACACAAACCCGCCGCTCCACGTAGCAATCAACTTAACACTGACCAACAGCCTGGTAAAGAAGGCTGTGCGTGCTAACAGCGTCTTGTCATCGTAGCTTCCGCCACCTCTTTCTTTCTTTCTCTCTTGTCCATCTATCTATCTGTAGAGGGTGACTCTTGCGTCACTTTATCTTCAATGCTCACAGGTCTTATTGGTTTTCAGTTTGGAAATAGAGAGTGTTTTACAATTGAGATACAACTGATAATGAAATGAATCACTGAAATGTCACCAACTCTCTTGGTTATGCTCTTAACCCTTTATCTGCCACTAAGTTTAACCCAATATTGCCATATTGTTTGGAGTATATATTACGTGTGTATACATTGTATGTGTGCCAAACATTGACTATGGCAGTCCGTTGTTTGTTCCAATGGTAGGTCATAGCAGGAAAAGGCTTAAAGAAAGAGATGTTATCGGCATTTGAAGACACTGACAGGTTTTATTTGTAGTTGTACATGTAGACTTGGTAGGTAGATAGAAGAAGCATGAAAAGCTACATGTAAATTGTTCTTCCAAATGAATTTCTGTTTTAAAATTACAACGTCAAGAAAGAAACAACACTTTTTTTTAAAAGGTAGAATCCTAGTAACAAGATTTAGTGGATATCTCCTTTTAATTGGTACTATAATAATGATATCACCTGACAGATCAATTTATTTGGGGTTTAAGACAATAGGATAACTAATTCAGTCTTTGATTTAATCTACTCACTTCATGTGTGAAAGTATTTTTGCTGGGATATAAAAACAACTGTTTGTGTATGTGACACAATACTGTTTTGATTCTGGCTTTCTTCTTCTTTCTTACATTGGAAATAAGAAAGAACGGTAAAGATGAGATTTCAAAGATTAATATTTGTTTGAATCCAAATGTCACAATGTGATTGCTTTTTTAATCGATGTGTAGGATTCAATAAATATTTGTTTGATTGGGGCAATATGACCCAGATAAATACCATAGTGCATACCACATGTTTGTTTTTTCTGCAGTACAAAATTCATGAACCTTTTGAAATTGATTTATGCCTGGATGACTTTTCAGCTTTTTGGAAGTGGAAAGTATTTCATTTTTGCCCTTAAGACTCGTGAGCATTGAAGATATTTGTTTGAATCCTCAGAATTCTGTTTCTCAGATAATAGTACGGAAAGAGAAAAAAGATACCTCTTTTGTTGACTTCGCTCAACTCGCAAGACAGTTTGATCGGCATTCTGTTTTCTCTTTTTCTTTTTCATTCAAATGCAATATGTGTACATTACTTAATCATATGATTTGTCAGAATGTGGTGACTTGTGTAGACTCCTTTGTTAGTAATCCCGTTACGTGTGCAGTAACCCAAATTATCAGAGGATTTTGATTCATACGAGCACTGCAGGATGGAGCATACAGCAGTGGAGTGAACAAAAGAGGTTTAGATTTCTTTCTTTTTTTCATTTTCCGGTGGTTTAATTACGTTCTTTGATTAGATAAGTAGCATGTATGGATGTTCAGTAAATGGTGTAATGTGCTACATTTCTTAGCATTGTGTTATTATATTGATGAATATAAGGAGATTGCCCTTCGCCGGTCCACGATCGGCACTTCATAGACTGTACATTCAGCGCAGAGCTTATTATGAGAAACCTATTGTATTGTGTAAATACTTATATATATTATATAAATGGTACTTGTAGCTATGAGCTGCGTTCCCATTGCTGCGATCTTATCGGCTGGGCTGCTCTTCCCAGGGGTAGATTCACATTGCCAAGTATGTATTGTTGTACAGAGCAGGTGTACTCCTTTGTATCTGATGCTATACATGCAACTCATCGGTTTACATGTGTATGCAGTCTAGCAAGTAGACTGGTCCAGCCTCAAAGTGTTGCACCACAAACGCGGTGATCGTGGGAACAGCCTCAAAGGGATGTGTAAATCATGGCTTTGCCAATCTGTAGAAAACTGTGCTGTCTTTTTGTACACTTGACTTAACAGAGAAGTAAATTACCAAACATTTTGTATTATTAACTTAGCGACGGATTATATATATTTCAAGATATGTTGGGTTGTGGAACAACATGTAATGAACACATTCTCAAGACATATTGCACATGACTTATATAGTTTTAATCCTGTTTATCTGTACATAGATTTTCACAAGCCCAAAGTAGAGAAGAATACACCAAGAAATGTATTTCTTAACAAAAAGTTCCTTACCTTTTTTCTGAGATTTGACTAATTTCTTGTGTATTTATCATTAAGGAGATTTCACTATTACAGGCTGTTTTACTCTATCACACTTTTGAAATTCTCAGTATCGTTTCTTCTATTTACTGACCTTGCCTATCTTTAATTTTGGCTGTATAATACATGAATATCTCATTTACTAACACTGCTTATTCAATTGCATCTTTTAAAATGCAATTAATATATATGTTTATTTGGTGATGCATGATAATACAAATGGACATTCCAAAGTTTACTTATGTCACAAATGAATGGACACAAGTAATATAGCTGTTTATTGTACTTGATGTAGCAAGATTTGTTACAGTTATATTGTGGTTGATTTTGTTGCACAAGAAATAGACAATAATTATGTAAATTGGCCAATTACAGATGAACTAACATGGGGATTCCCCTACAAAAGAATGAATGAATGACCTTTGATCTCAAGATTGCATTCATCAAGATAGACCATTATCAGGAGCTTTATTTTTTTTATCAATTTGATGACCTTCCAATTTTTCAAGAAAATCTCAAATTTAATAAAAAGCTTTGACCGTTGAATGTTGGCATCCATCCATTTCTGATTCTGAACATGTGAGAGAAAATAGAAGTCAGATAACTTTGATAAAGTAAGATGCTTTAAGGATCTGTGCACCTGAAGTTTTTTGAGATTAACACAAAGTTTGAGTAGCATCATTATGAGGATGTATCGTTCCTGCATGTTTCAAGTTCGGCTTCTCTTGTAATTTCTAATTACCGGTATACACTCTACTTACTACTTACTTTGAAAAATACATTATTAAGTTCAGTGGAAAACAAGGAAACGAGATGCGGTTAACAACAATCTATTTCCATTCAATGCATCTTGTCAAACTTATCGGCATCTCTGCATTTCTGTCTCTGTCTTTCTCTCTCTCTCTCTCTCTCTCTCTCTCTCTCTCTTTCTCTCTCTGAATCGAACCTAGGTGGTCATGTATTTAGCATTTCTTGTACTTTGTTAGTCTCAGTTCATCCATGTATCCATACTCAGAACGTGCTCATTAAAAAAATATATAAATTATTTGCTTATTCTCCTGAAATTGAAACCTTTACTGCAGATCTTACTGCTCACCAAACAGACAGGGGTTATTATCTTCCATAGGTCATGGTGTAGTCTTATCATTTTTTTCATTGCTGATTACAATGTATATTCTTGTACTTGTGTTGGACCCATTGTATGCAGCTGTCTACTGTCATGTATAGTGGCATTCATGTGTAGTTCCAACGAATACTGTCTGAATTTTCATTGACATTCTGGTGTAAGCTAACAAAAAAAAAACTTTTTTTCTTCAAAGATGCACCATGCAGCCTTCATCTGAGATATTCTAACTCATCTAAACTTTTCAGTAAACTGACTGCTCTCTTTCATTGTCAAGAAAAAAAAGAGCATATGGTTTTAAATACACTTGTACGTTGAAAAGAAATGCACATGGGTATGAATACAATTGCGTATTGAAAAGAAGCTACCAAGAAACTTAATTATGTATGAATGAAGGGCTACCTCATGTATCAATAGTTGGAATTATAAATGATTTATTATGACCACATTTTTTCTTCCTCTACCTTTAAAGCATCTCTTTTTTTCTAAATTTAGGAAAAATCTTTTGATGAAAAGTGGAGAAAATATTGGTACCATAGCCATGAGTATAACTTCCATGACAACATCAAGCTTTAAATGCTGAGAGGCACCAACATTTTTGTATGAAATACCTCCATGCGAAAATTTGTGGAATGTGCTAGCAATCTTGGTCATTAAAGAGCACATGGGTAATAAATGAGAAGTTTGGAGTTAGTTCCTTCTAGTCTTAAATTGATCAGGGTACTGATGGTTGTAGATGTAGGTTCTAATGTAGGTGCTAGAGGGTACTTTGTAACAAAGACATAAAGTGAAGATAGTAGGTGTTGAATTGTAGCATGAAGATTACTTCTACAGTGATACTCGGCAGGATTCATAAGTGAGGATGTAGTGCTAAGGATCTTATAATATGGGATGGTTTGAATTTTTTCACTTTCAAACCAATTGATGTATGAGGTAACATTCCAATACAGTTGATTAAGTAATCAATACAAGTCCTTTTGGAAATAGCTTGAATGTATACACATCAAAACATCTTCAGAATGTTTGTGTCCTGAAATGACTCTAGAAGGGAGTCCTCTAGAAATTCTACTACTTTACTCTCATCATAACTAATTTATTTGTTGTATCATTCTATTATTGGTTTTCCTTTCTTTATTTTCATGGTATAAATCCTGTATTAGTACTCCTGATCCCTTCTGTGTTCGTACATTATTCATAATATAAAGAATGCTAAATAAAGGCAGTGTAATGATTTGTAGAATATATTTTGTTGACTGATATATTTGAACTGGTTTTATTGGTAATGGACAGTAAATAATTGAATATTAGGCTCCCAGTATGTACTTTGTATTTTATAGAAACCACATTATTGAATATGATGCAAATGTGTTTGTTTAGGTACCGTAACCTTCATTGAATTTGTCTCCTTGTGGATATTTCTTTTTATATATGGCAGAGAATAGTGGTTGGTTTAGATGTAAAATATTGATTGGGTGTGAAAGAGTATTTTAACATTTTCTTTATTATGCACCCATCAGCCCGGCCACCCCCTACCACTCCAAGTAAACATTTGTGGATTCAAAAAGTGTATAGTGAGCAATTTATGTGTGTATAAAATACATTTATTATTAAATGGTATTAAATTGATGATTCTGTGACATAATAACAAATTAAAAGATACATTGAGACGAATGTCATATTGTGCAAAATGCTTTTTTTTTTGTGAGTTATATTTCTGTGTCTGCAGTGGGTAATGTGTGTGAGTATGAACTGTTTGCCCTTGAAAAATGATGGATGTAACTTTTTGTCCCTTTCTTTTGCAATATATGAATCATACTACAGGTCCTGAATATGTAGACACTTTATCTCTTAAAATAGAATAGGTGTAAACATGCTAAACAAAAAAAAAGGGGGGAGAGAGAGAGAGAGAGAGGGGGAGAGAGAGAGAAGAGGGAATGAGAGGGGGAGAAGGGGGAGGGGTAATTATTTTCATCACCTAACACCCTTTTAAATAACTTTTGATATATCAATTATTATTATCATAAATTCTATGTATCTATCTATCTATCTATTTGTCTGTATATATCAGTCTCTCTGTCTGTAGTAGTAGTAGTAGTAGAAGTAGTACTAGTAGTAACAGCAGCAGTAGTAGTATACATTTAGTATAATGTAGGCTCTTATTTCATAAACTTATTTGCAATTATATTCTTTTGATTTCATATTTAATAGTTATAAAACATTTATTTGAATATTTTTATTTTTCTGTAAAATTAAGCTCTAAAAATGAATTTGCAGAATGTTTTATTGTTTTAAAATGAATAGTTGTGAACGAGCCTGCCGCTTAGAAACCATCGACGCTACACTACAGAAATACGTCGTAGATTTCATTGTATGTTTTAAATCATAGATAAAATCAGGAGAATTTTCTGAAATAATCGTCAAAATGACGGTCGACGGGGAAAGGGCAGAGTCAGTTGCATCTAATCAAAGCGGTAAAAGATCAGGGAAACGACTCAATATCGTCATCCAATGTGCTGCAAGCGGTGATACAAGTCGGCTGCTTGAGTGCTTTGCTAACGAAGAGGACCCCTACCACGACCGGGTAGAGAGCCAGTTGAACTCCGCTGACGCAGAGGGGCGATCTCCTGTTGAGATCGCGGTCACAGAAAACCAAATAGAAATGCTGAAATTGTTGCAAGAAAAGGGATCTGGTTTGGACACGAGAAACACGATGTCGGCCAGGACCCCACTGGATATGGCATGTATTCTGGGAAGGAATGAAGCATTAAAAGCATTGCTAGCAGGGGGAGCAGATGCCAACATTTCAACGAAAAGAGGTAGAGACTAGATCTAGTCTAGATCTAGATCTAGATCTAGATCTAGACGGTAGACCCCTCTAGGGTAACATTGAAAAAAAAAACTTCTAAAAAATCAGGGCTAGCTAAGTAACGAGTACGTAAAGTTTATAACAGATCAGCAAAATTACTGTAAGATTTCAAATTAATGGATAGAGGTCTAGAATCTAGATCTATTTATTTGACCTGAGACTGAGTGAGACATCAAAACTTATCACGTTTTGGAAAGCAGGAATACAGGAAAGCCATGGTCCGTGTTGTTAAGTTAATTGTTTGGAATAGAATCTATTCTCCATCCCTGATTGATGAGATTGAGATGATTTCGATTTGTATTTTATTTTTATTTTTATTTTTGAACTAGCGTTAGATTCTAGACTTTTAGGGTATTGCCCACCAGCACTACCGGTTCCAAGTCTTAATGACATCTACACTGTAGTGTACATGTAGTAGACCGTAAGGGCACATTTAACGTAAAGACAAAGTTGAAATAGCAAATTTAGTAGCAATCGAATGATGATGAAAAGTTGTGTTGTTATCCCTCAGTCTTCAGAATCTTGGAGCAAAATCAAACCTTTTTATTGCTTCTCTTTACGTGTGTGTATTTTTTTTCTTCAAATAGGTTACACTGCTATTCACCATGCAGCAGCTTGGGGAAGGATGGACTGCCTGAAGACTCTGGTCAAATATGGAGCCAGTCTAACTATCAAGACCAAGCATGGGGAGAGGGCAAGGGACACTGCCCTCAGATACAAACATGAAGATTGTTCTTTTTACTTGGACTGGTCAGGTGGGTGCCGTATACTTCAGCAAACACAAAATCAAAAATCATAATTGTGTGGTCCAGTATTGTGAATTAGAGAATTCAGTACTCAGTGGGAAAGAAGAATTTTGTACAATTTGACTTATGTTAGATTTTAGTGGCATTACCTGCCAGTGGCAGACTGGTCTGTGTCTTTTGAAACCCAAATTGGTCTATCCCAAGTACACAATACACACTCCCACCCCCTAAAAAAAGCCCCACCGCTGATTAATGGAGGGGGAAAAATTGTAATTGTGCCCCCCCCCCAAGCTGTAACAATACTCTGTTAACCAGTTTGCTATTTTAGTTCATTATCATTGAATATCTAGTTACAGTGTAATATTTTCATGTGACAAACTGTCAATTCATGTATGGATTCAAAGAATCTACTTTTAAAAATGTCTGCGAAATACAATATAGTCAATTTTCTTACATTCATGTATCTGCCATAATCTGTGACTTTTCTCCTAAAAACAAAATCACCTTTGTTAGAAGATGTGAAGCTTTGAAAGAGCAGAGGTATTGATGTAGAAATATAAACACTGCATTTGACTACACTTTTAAAGCAACTTTTGGTTGCTATAGTTATTGTAATGGAAATGAATGGGTTACACTTTATATATACCCATGTTGTAAGTCTGTACAGTAGAAATAAATGTAAAATGGTGCCAGTAAATACTTAGCATATTAGTCTGATGTTTTCATTATTCTCTCTGGGTTCCTGCAGAGGCAAGACGAGGTCTGGTCTCAATTCTTCAAGAAACCAAGGAGACCATTGAAGACCCTCAGAAACTCCAGGGAAGATTGGCCAAAGACGAGAAAGTGAGTGAGATATTTTACTATAATTTTACCTTTATCGAAATATTACTACTAATAATGATGATAATAACTATGCACTATGTAGATAATACATCAAGAAAATAATTGGTTGTAAACTTGTATATATTTTATTCTGATGCATGACATGGAAATTTTGCATATATTTTTTCTGATGCATGACATGTCTACATTTTCCAATTTGAAATAGACTTATTGAATTTGTCTCTTTTGTACGGATGTATTTTTGTTTATTTAAACCACATTTGCCCTAAGACAATCACTGTTTATTAAGGTATAACCTTTTTTGCATCAATTGAAGACTTTGAAAAAAAATTGATTGACTTTTGTCAGATGACTGGACTGAATGTATGTGGAGAGAAACAAGAATGGTTGGATTCTAACCCGAATGCTTCGATTGAAGACTTTCGTAAACAAGAGGAAGACTTGAGGACATCTCTGGAAGCCATCCTCATCAAATTATCAGAACCTCGTAAGTATACAGAGATCTTCATTCTCCACAGACGTAAATAATCATATCAAATTGATACATGTCTGTAAAAACCCAATTGCACACACATACATGTACAAGAAAGAAATTGCATTCTCATTAGACACATATGCATGTTGAAATTCTTTGGATTTCAAATCCCAAGGATATCTTTTTAAGTGGAAACCTCCAAATTAATTGTGTGAATTGTTACATTAAATCGAGCATGAATTCATAAGTTCTTCTAAGGTTATTTTGATATGATATCACAATATTTTAAGTTAAAAAAAGTAGATGGTTAAACCTTCGTATTATAATCAACTCTATATTACATTCAAACATTTTATCACAAAGAGAAATTTTATTGAGTACAAAGTTACCAAACCTTATTCAATTGAGAAAAATTTTTTACTTCACCTTTAAATGTCATCAGCAACTTTCCATGAAGAACTTTAAACCAGTTTAAATATTTAACCCTAAAGAAGACAAAAAAAATTTCTTCTTCTGATAACTACCTCATTTCTTTTCTTTTCTATAGCCCCCGAGAAACCTCATAGGCGGTGAGAAGGCAGGAAAGATGGTAAACCAACATGGATTTCAACATGTGGGGAATCAGAGTGTACTCGTACCCTTCATGTAGTTCACCATTCTGAAATTTTTTGTGTTGATTTGCCATAGAGGAAGAAAAAGGGGAAATAAAAATCTGGATAATGCCCCCTCCTCTCCCTCCAGCGAGTAAACTTACAGAAGTATATGATTTATATATATGTACAGTATGTAAATAACAAATCAAAGACATGTATTTTAAATGCAAACTGTCATATTTAGCTTCAAGCTTGTCTGCATACTGTTATGTGTATCCATACCTAAATTATTTAAATTTATGGAACTCTTTAATGGTGCATTCTCTGAGAAGTCTTTGAATTTGAATGGAAACTTTTTTATGCAGTGCAGCACACCAAAATAATGGGGGAAGATTATAATTTTACCTTTGAATATGTGGAGTATATATTTTTCTTCACTCTTTTCTAGAAGTATGATGGAAGTCTTTTAAATATCTGTTAAATCATTGTATATATATGTTCTTGTACATATTTATAAAATTCTTATATTGAAATTATTCTATTAACTCTTCTTGCATGAAAAGCTACAAAGAAACTGTAAGTTCATGTGGCAAGTATCATACACTTCAAATACAAGTACCGAATCTCTACAATTGCTGTATTAGTGGCTGCATTTTCATGTATTTCACTTCAATAAATCTTGTTTATCTACTGTTGCCTAGTACAGTGAAATAGGTGTTATACTTGCTATGAAATACCCCCCCCCAAAAAAAAAAAAAAAAAAAAAAAACCAGACCATCTTGGTTTTTCCCCATAACAGTCTTCCAAAGTTTTGCTCAATTTTCCTTAATCAACTTTGTGGTTATAAAATACATTGACTTTGATAGTTGCAAATCAGTCCATCAAGCAACTATATACATATATATGTTTACAAACAAAAGGCTTTCTTTTATTGTAGAGCTAATTGCCTTGATACATCAGAGTAAAACCTCTCTATTATTCAGCCTTTTTCATTCATGTTGTTGCAGGTTAACACCCTAATGCTTTGGTTGATTTAGCATGCATTGTAGGATCTCTGGAATAAACTCTAATGTATATATAAAATGACATACTGTACTTTCCTTCATTTCTTCAATGTGTACTTTATAAAGAGAATTATTACATACTGCTAGGTGCACTGTATGATACAACTTGAGCTCTGTACAATATTATATTACTATCGTGATGTTGGAAACCATAATATCTACTTCAAACGAATGACATTGTTTTAATACTTGTGCTTTTCCTCGTCAAAACGTTATACTCTTTAAGATGATCAAAAAAATATGATATTTTGAAGTATTCATACCTCTACCTATATCATTACATATCTTTCAATAAATGGTACTGAATTACAAAGACTCAGAGGAAGATGTCCTTTGTTGGCAGGTAGTGACTAAAACAGTAATTGTATTTTTAATTTCTGAAACTTACAGATAATTTGGCAGATATTATACATGAGCAAGTTCACCTTTGACAATAACAAAATTATACCAGTACTCAAAATACAGATTTTAAGAACATTTATTACTTCAAATTCATTTGCATCAGTAACAATGATACGGGAAGCTCTTCACAGCACATTAAATACATGCACACTTGTACTTCAATGACATTGTCATATACAATGAAGAAATAAATAGATTGTGATATATCTTCTGAAACACAACAATAAAAACCTAAATGATGAAGAAATGAGAAGTAGACATCACAATGAAAAAGAGCGAAAGAAAAACTACATAATAGACGGATGTCAACGGAAGCAAGTATCATAGGTAGCGAAAGGTAACTTTTTTAAAGTTAAGAATATATCATGAGGAATTTATAAATCTATAATATATCTGTAAAGCGCCTGGAGACATCTTTGATGTATTAAGCGTTGTATAAAAGCGGATAATTATAATAAATCATAGAAATTTTCAATATAATCACATAAAAATTAAAAATATTGATGGCAAGGATTAAGAAATTATAAATACTATAAAGTGCCCCTGGCGATTCATTATCATGTTTACGTCACAGAAGCATATACATTCACTACACCACAAGTTTTACTACAATTGTGGACAAGAATTTTACCTCACCTAAGGTAATCTTAGGAAATCTGAAGTGCCATATTAAAAATTTGAAAACTACTGATGGTTCACCTACATGTAGAGTAGGTAATCAAAACAAAATAACCTGCCTAGAGCTAGAAGGGCATTAAATCCCTTTTTTTTTAACTCAGACTTAACACCCTTCTGGCTCTGTGATATTCTTACAGCCAGAAAGTCGCTAACTCCTTTTCTTTCACACAATAACACCCTTTTAACTCTGAACAGGCAATATTCTTAATGCTAAAAAGTCGCTATCTCCTCTATCAATTACTCAGAATTAATAACAGCCTTATGGCTCTGAACAGATGGTAGTTGACAGTCAGGAGGTTATTAACTACTATTATTTTTCACAGAGTTAATGCCCTTCTGGTTCTCAACAGACGATATAATGGATGGGGCGCGTTGTCATTGAAAGCACTTGAACATAAATAGCTCTAGAACGATGCCCTAGTTTCTATACATTCAATATTGACATACATGTACTATACATTCTTATCATACTATACACATTCTTTGTGTATTTGCTTGAAGCTAAGTAGAAGGGCACTGGCTACAGCACACAGTTACACATTTAATATAATCACCCCCTGTTGCATTTCAGGTCAAAAATATTGCTCAAACCAATCAATGATTAACTCTCTACAGAAATGAGGAACATACTACAATGCATAAAGTACCGGTACACTACAATAATTATATCACATGCAAATTTATAGCATTGGTATCCTATGCCTAAGTATGGTTCATGTTTAACCCTTACTGTACTGGGGGGGAGGGGGGGGGGCCTGGGAGGCCCCACCCCCCTCGACATTTTCGAAGATTGCGCCGCAACCGCTTGGAATTTTGAATTGTCATTTCATGGCTTTTTCCCCTCAAGTCTTACGCACATTTTGATACCATTTTCGTTGAAATTGGATATACCTGTAAGGTGTTACATAACAATTAGTATGCGCATGTCATCAAAATCTGTACAGACAAATATGTAGAGTTTTCTGTAAAACGCTTAAAATTAGCATTTTGCATAATTAATTAGGCTATAACAATTTGCATATTAGGAAAAAACTAATTATACCATCTTGTTCCTTACGTAAATATCTACACACATACAAATTTTTGCGTTCATCGGACATTCAACGGCCGAGATCATAGGGTGGGGGGCTCCCAGGCCCCCCCCCCCC
>BEXV01000606.1:0-25001 GCA_003118195.1 Hemicentrotus pulcherrimus | reverse complement strand
TCCTATGATGATACATACTATCCTTAAGTTTGAAGTTTAAATCTTAAATGGTTCTTGAGATATTGCGATAACGGTCAAACGGGACGGACGTACGGACGTACAGACGTACGGACGTACGGACGTACGGACGGACAACCCGAAAACATGATGCCTCCGGCACCACCTTCGGTGGCGGAGGCATAAAAATTCACACACTGAAGAAGAAGAAAAAAATCCAGTTATAAGTTATATGTAGCACCAAGCCACCTGCAAAACTAGTTTCTTTATAGGACCTCTTTTATATGATGTTGTTATTTACTTACACTAAAAACAAGGGTCTCTACTCTCAGTTTAGTCTACAAAATTACAGATTTCGTCTCTTCAGAACTTGTATGCTTCAACACAGAGTGAACGCCCTTCTCGCTCCAAACAGATGATCAGCTCAGTTTTGGCAGTTTTTTGGTATGAGTGAGAGCTAGAGGCTATTCACAATTATTTACTTATGTGTCCTAATTGAATTATGATAAGAGTCAGTTTCCGCAACAACATGTAATCACCATTTATTTATTCACATGAAAACAGGCAAATAAAACATATGAAATAATTTTTTTTTAATGGATTAAACCTGTCAAACTAGAATTGTATAGAGTAAAACCCTATAAAAAAAAGTGCAACTGACACAATTCACTCCAAGGGTGGCTTCTGCTCTTGTGCCTTGAAAGCAACAGCCTCTCCACTCTCCAGTAGTGCAAAATGTTGATCCCAAACCTGGATTATAGAGAGTAATCTCCCTGTGAAAGCTAACCCTTGGCAATTGGCAACCATGTACAATTTTATGCTCAGGAGAATGTTCACTGCAATGACTTCCCTCTGCTTTCGCCAGACACGACAGGATAATCCAAAACTGGATTCATAGAGTGCAACCACATCCAAACAAATAGTTCTCAGCATGTTCCTTTTTACTCTGACGGAGAGCTTTCGCTGCGGTGCCTTCGTAGCCGGAGTCCCTCCACTTTCTTCCTGATGGAACTGTGGGTTGACCCAGAGGCATCGAGTTCCACCTCAACTTCATCTTCACTTGGATCTTCGCTGGAGATCTCGCTCCCGATGACCGTACTAGGAGCCGAGGCGGACCGTGTCACCGTTTCGCTGTTCGTTGCGTTTGTAACATCCGATGAGGGGTTCATTTCCGAGGCAGATTCGGTTCCGATGCCATCCGTTTCCATGCCGACGTCGGTGTCCCCTGTACCTTCTACTCTTGCATAGTCAACCTCATCTGTACGTGATGCAGAAATATGGTGAAGAAAGAAAGCATGAAGGGTTGGTCTAAATGAGGAGGATGCACGAGGCCATAAGAAGTGGAGAGAAGGAATGTCATTATGGCACCAAAGTCAGTAACTCCTCTTAACAGGGAAAATGCTGACTTAAATCAATAATGATGATGATGATTGATGCATGCCCCATCACTGCTTATTGGAAAATTGTTGTTGAAAACCAAGTGTTTGGAAGGTTTATTCCACAGTAGATTCTTATTTTTGCAGATAATTCCAAACACCCCTATAAGGGATTAACCGATAACATACACTTACATGTAGAAGCACTTTATTTACTCTTCAAAATTGAAATACAACTACCGGTATACATTTGGTTGTCTTCATAATTCTGTAGCTACAGCACATCTTTGGAAAACATTTCAAAATATATATCATAAGTAGAAGTATAGTAAATTATTCATTGTCCACAATACTGGGAAATACATCTTCCACTGGTTAATACATAATACATGAAAATCTATAGGGGACTGATAGGAATCTTGTACAGACACTGAACCCTGTATATGGGGCTTCAAGTTCAAGTTTCAAGTTTATTTCACATTCACAAATAAAAGGAATTTACATAATTGACAAAAATAGAACATAATATGAAATATACTAAGTGTCACATTATATAACTAATTCTTTGAAAAGACGTCAAAGTTGATTGTAATGAATAGAAGGTTATACAGAGTGAAATATGAGGAAACCTATAAAAAAGCTATTAGCTTGTAGATTATAGGTTCCCATAAATAAAACTAACATTTGGTTGAAGTAGTTGTACTTATTCAAGGATTCTGAGTTACCTGGGTCTGGAATGGCTTGTTTTTGAGGCTCCATCCTGGTCACTAGCGCTGCTAGGTCAGTGAAACGAGGATGCATGTTGGGTAGACCAGGCTAGCATTTCAGAAATAGTAAGAAAATCATACAGTTTCATGTCAAAATAAGATTTGTTTGTGATGGAAAAGAGACAGATACAGAATAAACATGACAAATAACAAATTGTCAAATTGATAAGATAATTGCTTTTTAGCCATTTTACTACTTCCGAGAAAAAAGAGAAGTATGTTCGCTTTTTATTCTGTTTCACTCGATTTAGGTGCTTCATACTTTGTTTAATAAATACAGTTTATAAATTGAAATGTCATATAAGGTCTTTTATTCTTTTTACTAATGAGAGAAAGGAGAATCCCATAGAGAGAAAGGACAAGAGAGATGGTTGTATATGTAAAGTTAGCGACTAAACTATTTATACTCCTTGTAAATTTGATGTTGTGTACTTTTCTAATCCAAGATTGAAAGGCAGACAGGTTGAATAAGGACCCTTGTTGAATACATTTAGATTTAAGCTTTGATATGTCACATTCCCAAGAAAAATAAATCAGGACAAATTAATTTTTCACAGAAAAAATGACAAAACTTGGTAAGGGTATGAATAATTTAGTAGTTATTTGTAGATATTAGATAATGATGCATTCATACACAGAAATACATTGTCTATAGAAAGACTCCAGGGACCTTTTTTACAAAGCCTTTTTTCAATGACAAATTACAAAAATCAGTGACAAATCTGCTGATAACCATTAAGAAGCAAGGATTTCACTAGCTTATAACAAAAACTGTCATCTGTCACTGATGACAATTTTTGTGAAATGGGGCTCTGATCTTTCAAACACATCTAACCTTTCCTCGTTTGTGAAGAGTAGAGGACTTCTCTGAGAGTAACGCTTGGAGGTATCCAGACTTCTTCCAGCCACTGAATACAGTCATGCCATGATGATAACCAACCTCCATGATCTCACGATGACGATGGAAGGCCAACGTAGCAAAGCTGGGTGGATGTAGGGAAGGGAAGGGGAAACAGAAACATGCAGTCAGAAAATCTCTCAACTTAACATATCGCCCAATCGAGTAGCTTCGAAAAAACGGCGGTACCACGTATACGACCCCGGATCGTAGCGCGACGTGCATACAGTACATGTGGGTACATGTATGTTCACAACGTGCGCAGTTTGGACCCCTTTTTCACCGTTCTGCGTGCATTGCTGCATAATACACATACGACACAAAGCCGATGATCAGAAATTAAGATAAACATCAATAAAAAATATTTTTAAAAAGGAACAAAACAAAACAAAAAACGTACTGCCGTATTCATAGCAATAAAACGGAACAATACGGCAAAAAAAAAGAATGGTTGGCATTACCCTGTAAAATGACATGTGCACACATTCAGGATCAAAGGTCAATTCACGAAGCTCCAAATAGTTCCCTCCCACAGAGATTGTACGTCGGAGGTGTTTCACAAAGATCCTAGGTTGAACTTATCTCTAAAATGGACTTTAAAATTATGGAGAGCCATTTGTAGCCTCTTAATGAAATATATTAAAAAGCAAAAATCAAAGTATTTTAGACTTTTTATAAATTCCACATCAAGAACATGAAATCTCTCATGATAATAGAAAATATGAATGATTTGAATCAACATTTTATGCCTTACAAAATAACTTTCACAATTTTTTTTCAAAGATGCTAACGGCTTTCCATAATTGTAAATTCCATCTTAGAGATAAATTCAACTTAGGATCTTTGTGAAACACCCCCAGCAACAACAACAATTAGAAGGGCCTATATCTTACTTGTTGATTGGTGGCCGCATATATTCACAGTAGGAGCTGTTCTTCACTTCGTCAAGCGTCTTCATGGATGATACATAGGCCAGACGGGATTGGATCTCATCCAGACTGGGTACCTGACACAAGAAAAAATGTTCACCAGAAAAAACATTGAGTTTTGGAGAAAAAAAAGTAAGTTTGTTCCAGACCTCCACTGTACTTCTTGAAAGATTTTTTTTCTTGCAAGCTACAATAAAATATGCCTCTGGAAAAACATTTAAAGTTGACCTTTAAGCATTCATATTATAAGAATATAAAATCTAATAGATTTGATATCTTGTCCCATGTGATACACAACTCTATAAGAACTTCATTTCAATAATCCATATCATATAATTATTATTTTATTTGGCAAATCAGGTCACATAAATACAATATAACAAACAGGAATTGAGACAAAATAAATAGAAAACATATATAAATATTGCAATAGCAGGTGCATCCAGTTACGCTACCCGGGTATGGAAAAAGTTAACCTTATAACTATGATCCGCAGACCTTCCTTCCCAAACACCAAAGGTATACCGTATTTGCCGGCGTAAAGGCTGCAGTAATTTGGGAAGAAAAAATATAAAAAAGCTGTGTGTTCATGTATGCCTTGTCTGTGTTTGTCGGTAGTGATGTGACTGTGATCAGCTAACTCGATCTACTGATGATCGATCAGAAAGTTTCCCGAGTGGGCGGAGAGTGAAACCAGCATAAATTAAAGTTCAGTGTCTGCTGGCACAGCAGAAGAGATGATTCATAAATCATGAAGTTTGTTGACCTGAAGCAAATTTACATGTGTATGAGAGTGTGAATTGTGAAAGTATCGAGCGGGTGAATTAGCAAACAATATATAAGCTAATTATTGGGGTCCATCCACTCTCTTATTATTCCACTGTCTCTTTCCTCGTGATTCTTTAAATTTCTTTTACAAACAGTTTAAGCCCCAATTAGAAGAAAAAGAAACAAAGGATAAGTGGGTGAAATATTGATGGTTTTTAGAGATAAGAAGGAAAAAAAATTCTTCATCATAATTCTTCCTTCCATCTCTCCCTTTTTTTTCTTATTCTATTTATTCATCTTCCAAATGGTTTTTGGACCTATTTTCCACCTCAAATATTGCATTTTGACAATTTGATCTTCTTCCTTTACAAAGTACAGAATTATTTAATTAATGCAGTTTTTTTTTTGCATGTTTTCTGTTCTTTCATTTTGTCTCTTGATCCCTTCCCAAAAATGCATTCACATATCTTTATCTCTTTCCCTTTCGACTTTCGCTCATTCTCGATCCCCCCATTGCATTAAAAACAAAAACACAGATGAAAGATTGATTAATGCAAGCCAGACATCTGGTGCCCAGCTGAGTGTAACATTACACCGCGATTTCTCTGACCAGGGTTCAAAGGTTCAAATGTTCAATATGGCTTTTGTTTAGTTTGTTATCGCCACCAAGCTAGGCGAGCACATTCCAAAGTATGCAAATCTTAGTTGCGCGCATGGCACTTGCTTGTTTTTAATTGACAGACAAATGGACCAATCATAGTAGAGCATGTGGGATGGGCACTCTGATAGGGACATCCATGTGACTGCCTAGCCTTATGCTCTATCTTATGGAGTGGTTAGACTAAGGGATGATAATGTATGTTGATCTGGGACTTATTATAACTGTCTTGAATCCTGTCTGGAAGTTGGGGCATGTGGCATGTCTAGACCACAGAAGGCCTAGGTCACACAAGATGTTTTACTTGTAAATGTAGTAGCCTTTTAATAGCCTCCTTAAAAATCAATATTTTTCATTGCAACTCTGTTTGGGTTACTGGACCATTCCGAGTCCCGTTTAAAAAAGTTTTTTTTTTAAATTCAAATTTTATTAAATTTTGGTCTTTGAAATGTCAAAATCAGGGGTGCGGCCTTTACGGCGCTGCGGCCTTAACGCCAGCAAATACGGTATACATAGTTTCCACGACTTACCCTAACTGATTCTGTCCATGGATTCCATTTTTTCCACAGCAGCCACCATCCCGACAGCTCATCACCATAGTTAGTTATACTTGAGGTGTCCTCACTGCCTACGTCAATGGCTATGATGGTAGGTACCCCCATGGCACGCATGATGTCAGCTATGGCGATATCAAACAATAAATTTGTTTTAACTGATTTTATAATTATTCGCTAGATTATTTTCTTTTCCCAACCTCCCTGTATATTAGCCCCTGATAGGCCTTCTGCCTTTTCTAGTCCATCCACATATAGATTCAAGAGTCAAGATTCAAGATACCTAATCTAAAATACATAAAACTTGTTTTCAGACATTCAAAGGTGCATACATTATATATTTATATATCTTTTCTCAATTATCATGTTATGTAGCGTTCTTTACTGCCTGCATGTCTTTATATTTTTTGTAATATTTAGATTTTTCGGCATTGTTGTACACATTTTACTGTTTTTACGATTTTTTTGGAAATATATGAATTAAATTGAATTGAATTTAAATGATTAAGGTCAGTTTATGAAAGTGTATGTACAGTGAAATCTGTACCTAAAGACCACTAGAGGGAAACAAGAAAGCCATCATAGAGATAAAAGGTTTTTTCTGTACAGGATACTTGAATAGATGGTACACGAGCTCAAGGTACATTGAAATATGGTATCTATTGACAGGTGGTTTTTCCATACAGGTGGTTTGGGCTTTCCGCAGAAGAGCTTTAGGCATCAATTCACCACATCTCTTACATGTAGTTGATCTTGATCATTCAATTCTAAACAGAAATTACTTTCCCATGCAATTTTGTTTTTCTCTTAAAAATATTAAAACTTGAAATAAAGAGGACTTTGAATATCTTTTCCTCAATCATGTATGTAGCACAGCCCTTTGCTGCATAATATGGTAGTTATTACACCTATTCTAATTGGGTTTCTCCTTGTAAATAATGCAAAATTGAATATCTTTACCAGGCAAGTTGTTGACATAACCACCGTCCAGCAATAGATGACCATCCTTGGGGTCACACAGAGGAGGCAAATACCCTGATAGGGACATGCTCGCCCTGACATAGCGCCATAACGAACCTGGATAGCATAATACAAACAGAATCACAAAGATAAGAGTTGGAGCCAGGGTAACAATGTCTAGGTACGGAGGGAGAAATTGTATGTGCATTTAAAGTAATCTTCTAACTCCTTCTCCCTTATTCCTATCATGCTCCCTTCTTCCTCCTTTTCTCTCCCTCACACCTCTCTCTCACCTTCTCTGAGTTCTCTCCCTTTTTCCTTGTTCCCCTTCTTGACCCTTCCCCTTCCCACTTCCTGCTCCTCTTCCTTCTCGATCACCTCCATCCTACCACAATATCCGGCATCACCACTTCCATCACCACCAACACAACCATCACCACACTCATCATCCTCATCATCATCCTCACCACGCTCATCACCATCATCACCATCACCACCACCACCACCACCACAATCATCCTCATCATAATCCTCTTCTTCACCACCACCACCACCATCACTACTTCCACCACCACCATCACTACCACCACTTCACTCCTGTCCTTACCACTGGTATGTAATCTGAGTGCATATTTGGTGATATCTGTTGATATGGTGAAGTATGGCAGCCATAGATCCTCTATCTGCTTATCACCAAACAGGTCGCTTATGCTCTTGTTGAAGTTGTGCCCTGTAAATATTTGATAGTATTAGTAAGCATTAACATATATCACTCAGATTTCCTAACCAATTTGACTTTCTTATCACATGAAATAATGTCTGCGCATACATGTGACTTGTTGTAGGTTTACTGTGATGGTAACTATAGTTATGCTTTGCTGTATACCAGAAACATTTCCTATGTCTCAAGGAATATCTTTGAATGCTACTTGCGATTTTTTAACTCCTTTCATTTTCTACCTTCTAGAGAGAAGATAGATTACCAAATCCACAGATATGTTTAGTATGCATGTATGTACAAGCATTCACTATCACAAAAACATGGAAAGAAACACAAATCAGAATCCAATTTTAAAACAGAAAGTGGAACTGACTTTTAGTAAGATAAACCACCCGGCAACATAAGCATCAGCAACCATCTTCCAGGGAGCATGACATACAAATAACAATCTTGAGGATGCAGACGAGCGCAGGTCTTTGACCTTTTAAAAGTGCACTGACCTGTGAACATGGCAGTGGATGGGTAGGTCAGGTCAATGACCCGCTTCCAGAGGGAGCCAAAGTCCTTGCAGAATCCCTGTAACCTCTTCTCCATGATGGTGCTGTTGACGTCCTCTGCGTAGAGGGCCGAGATGAGGGCGCCGATGCTGACCCCGCCCACGATGTCGATGGGGATGCCGTACTCCTCCATCGCCTTGATGATACCAAGCTGGGATATACCCCTAGAGATGGTATTCATAATGAGAATAATAGTACAATTGTTAAGGTGTAAATAAGGCAAGCACTTATTTCATCATAATACAATTTTCAAGCTCAGGAAGGCATTGCTTCAGATAAGAAGCTGTTTACAAAAACTAACCATTATCACTGTGTCATATGATCAAATTTACTCAAGTAAACTACTACTTGAGAATGAAGATGTATATTATCCAAACAAATAATTTGCAACTAAAAGTGAGGTGATTCCTACTTTAAATATCTTTTAGGAAAATGTACAACTCAAAGGGTCATTCAACACTTGCTCCTGCAAAAATTGCTCCATGTCTATGTCCCACATTAACTGTATTCTTGGATCCCAACAATATACCTAACCTTAACCATAAAACTATGCCTTTGCCAAAATAGAGTTGGGGCAATTGTCACAGGAACAAATGTCTGGTCACCAAAAGACATGATAAGGGGCTAAGATTGTCCATTTCCTTGTAAAACCCTAGTTCAGAGGTTGTAAACAGTAGATTTCTTGAGTAAACTTATCTTCTCATGATTAGAAAGTGGCCTCCAAAATGTATTATTCTCTACTTGAGGTTTGAGGTTTATTGGTGTGTTTTACCCAATTGCCAAGAAAGCATATGTATGCTTGTAAGTAAGCAACCAGGGGACCGACTGCTTCAAGTCCTCTCTGAGGGACTTGGTAATGAGGATTAATGCTTTATTAAAGGGCACTAACTAAGGGCATCAACTTGGTTTCGAGACCGGGACCTCCCGGTTAAGAGACAACTGCTCTACAATTGAGCCATTGCGCCTTCTCATTGCTTGCCCTCTTACCTTGCACCGCCGCCGCCGAGAACCAGACCAATCGATGTACCCGTCAAGAAGCGTGCCAGCCGGGAGAAGTCAGACATGGTATCTGCCTTGGTGTCAAAGAGCCGATCGTAGGTCTCTCGTACCCTGGCAGGAGAGCGCTTGCTGAACATTCTCTTAGGGCATCGGATATGATGGTGAGATACACACCAACCTCTGGCATTGAGCCACTGGGCAGTTCCACTAGGTGGCCTGTAAAAAAACAAAAATCATTCATGTTTTTCTTTGTTTTTTGTGTATTCATGACATCTAATTCAAGTGTCACAGTTTTTATTTTTTTATTGTTGTTTATTTAGACATTTAATTTACTACAATGGCCTGCAAAAACAAGGTCGATTAAAGTGCCATGAACATGACATTTTGTATACTGAACATTCCGAAGCCTACTCTAAAAAGAAAAAATCCAGCCTGACCAGAATTTTGACAAATGCATAAGGCATCCATTTAAACGAAAGGCCTCCTCCTTCATTTTTTTTTTGTGGAGAAGGCCTATTGTAAAAAGATTTTCCTCTTTCATTTTACTTATTTAATGTAGGACTTAAAATGATGGCTTTCATATAAATGATATTATCCTCTGTGCGTAGAAGAATGAGAACAGAATCTGAATGGCAATGACTTGGGAACGAAAACAAACAAACAAACTTACTTATAGATACCATCTTTCTCTCTGTGTAGTAAGATGAGTTCTTTCTGTGCCCTGACAGCCAGAGCCTCTATCTGTGTCTCCATCTCACTCACGTTGTTTGGATCTCGGTCAGCGAGAGCTACGATCAAGATGCAATCAGCCTGGGATTGAGAATTTTTTTTTATTTTAAAGATGGATAATTTAAAAAAGGGTTACTCACATAGTGGCCAACTTCCAAGCGATTGTGGTTATGAATATATTGTCAATTCTCATGATTTAAAATCCTATGGTAAATAAAGAATAGCAAAAGATTACTTAAGCATACTACCAGTATTCAATATTTTGATGTGGTCTATAAAACAACCCTGACAATTTTTTTTTTTTTTTTTTTTTTTTTTTTTTTGGGGGGGGTCATGTAACTGATGAATAGTAAGTGACAAAAATAACATACCTATCCAGTAAGAATAATAAGAATTTAAAATATATTAGTGCCATGGGTATTGATAATCATAGAGTCATAAGTATAATAATAACTAGACAAGTAATCTCATGTCATATCATGTTGCCATCTATATGTATTCCTGCTTTCCATCATCTTTTGGACTTGTTATTAATGTGTTTTAATACAATACAAAAGAATGTTTCAGAAATAAAAAGTTTTGCTGCACTCCCAGTAATACAGATCAGCCGCACAATCTGCATCTAAACACACACAGATCAGGGCGGTGTTTTACAAACATCTTAAGTCAAACTTAAGTCATACTTAACTCTAAGTTGGACATAAAAATTATGGAGAGCCACTCGTAGTCTTCTAATAAAATATATTCAAAAGCAAAAACTCAAGTAATTTAGACTTATCATAAATTGCACATCACTAACATGAAATCTCCTTAACAATAGAAAAAATGAATGATTTGAATCAAAATGTTATGCCTTTTAAAACAACTTTTACAAAATATTTTCAAAGATGCTAACGGCTTTCCATAATAGTTAAGTCCAACTTAGGATCTTTATGAAACACCCCCCAGGCAATGGGATCTCTGAAGAATAGAAGCCACAACAAACCTGTCTAATGCATCTCTGTGTCCAAGCGGTCATTCTCTTGTCGGCTTGATAGAGGACAATGTTATGAAGATCCTCCTGCTGACCGAGCCAGCTGGTCAAACGATACTCATGGACACTAAGAAAGGGAATCAAAATATTAAGATTTTGGAGAATATTTGAAAATTATGCAAGTTTTTTGGGGGGTATTGCATGATAACAGTAATCAAGGACATTAAAAGGAAAGTAGATATGTTTATATTTGTAACCAATGGAAAAGTATTTGAGTAATCAACAGAATTGCTTAAGAAATGTATATACCTGAATTCAAACATGTATAAACATAAATACATTCAAAAATTCATTCAATAATACATTTTTTTTTAAATACAATCAAATAAAATATTCATTCTACATAAAATTATCTATGAGAATTTTTTAGAACATTTTAAATATTTGTGTAAGTTTTGATTTGGGTATTGCATGATTACAGTAAAACAAGGACATCCAAAGGAATGTAGATATGTATATATTTATAACCAATGGACAAACATTTGAGTTATCAAAAGAATTGTTTAAGAATTTCCCATACCCGAATTCAAACATGTAAATACATAAATAAGTGTCACACAGGCTAGGCATAATTACAGTAAACAAGGACATCCAAAGGAATGTAGATTTGTATATATTAATAACCAATGGAAAATATTTTAGAAAACGACAGAATTGTTTAAGAATTTTTGTACTTGAATTTAAGCATGTATATACATAAAATCAGTCTAACCTACTTTAGTGACCAACTGTCTACAAAGACCACCTTTTGTGTTTCCCTTCGGCGGTCACTCTAGACAGGTTTGACTATACATTCAAATAAAATATCCATTCTACATGCCAGAGTATCCAAAGGATAGCTGTTATCCCTACTTCATCACTGAAAATCTGATCACTTTTAGTGTCAATGGACTGTTGAGAGCCAGAAGGTCTTCAGTTTACATTAGAGAGTATGTGTTAATGCTCTTCTAGCGCTAAACAGATGACATCGTTTCTTTGTGATGTGAACAGAAAGGAGTACAATCTAAATGTGCAGTTACCTGTCAAGAGCTGATCCTCCTAATGTCTGGAGGATGTGCTCCTTTGTCAGCCTCAGAACGGAACCTGTGATAGGGTAGAAACAGGTTTGACAGGTGACAGTAACAACTTTCACTGTTTAATTCCATCTTTATTGTTTTATCATTCTTCTTGGCCTATTCTTCCTTTTCTCAATACATTGTTTGTTCATTCTCTCATGCTATCACAACCATTTACTATTACGGTAAAATGAGCATCCTACTTACACTCTAAAAGAGTTAAGTTGCTCTAACTCCTATCAATACTTTATCTCTTTTATGTGGAGTAACCCTCCCCTTCGCTCTCTCTTTATCTCTCTTTCATTCTCCCTATTTACTTTCTCTCATCTCTTCATGACTAATCAAATTTAATCCCTCTAAACACCAATGTCCATGTATTTTTAAACCTCATGATACCTAATATTTCCCCATTTTTATTTCCTATTGCCCTCTCCTCTAGTCCACAACCACACAACTACTCATCTCATACATCACATTATACTCCCAAGAATCCTCGTCAATTTTGTGTACGGCTATAGAATTCAATGTTCATCATGGAATGATTTCTCTTTGGTTCAGGTTTTCTCAGAGAGCACCACTTACCCACGGCACTGAGAGAATGTGTCAGCTCCAGAGCAAACCTAGCCAGCGGCACGTCATCAGATCCAGGGATTAGGGCCACGGTGGACAGGTTCTCAACTGTGGTCCTTCTCTCTTCAGCTGCATAGAGATAGAATGCAAAACATTTAATTCTTTACATTGTTGTATTTCTACAAATTCAATCTTTATGTAATTGATTCAGGAGACTCCAGGACTGGATGAAACTATTCTGGACAGAATAGCCCAAAACGACTTTGATTGTTTGGCAACGTTTACAAGATGAGACAATCGCGCTACCTAAAGATACTCCTAACTTCTAATACCGTATTCATGGTGATAGACCCCGGGGCAGACCAGCCAAGATATGGTTAGATTGTGTAAAGGCTGATTGTGCTACCAGATGTCTAGGATCCCTCACAGAAGCGACCAGAACGTCACAGATAGGAAGATCTGGCTTGAGTTCATGAAGCAGATGCCATCACACAACTCCCAGATGGTGTGGAAGGCTTAGGTCAAATAGTTCAAGGGTAATTAATTCAATTGCATGGATATGGAGTTGTGATGGCTCAGTGTTATAGCTGGGGGGTGTTTCACAAAGATCCTAAGTAGAACTTAACTCTAAGTTGGACTTAAAAATTATGGACAGCCATTGGATTCTTGAAATGAAATATATTCAAAAGCAGAAATTCAAGTATTTTAGACTTTTTATAAATTCCACATCCAGAACATGAAATCTCCTTGATGATAGAAAATATGAATGATTTGAATAAACAATTAATGCCTTTCAACATAACTTTTACAAAATATTTTCAAAGATGCTAATGGCTGTCCATAATTTTTAAGTCCAACTTAGAGTTAAGTTCGACTTACGATCTTTGTGAAACACCCCCCCCCCAGATGGTATGGTAACCAGTAGATTTGTGGATTCCAAACCAACTCAATGTACTAATGCTCTTTGATAAACTATCAATTCCCTAATTGCCAAATCCCTCAAAAATGACTTCAATATAGGGTTGAAGGCACTCTTATGAATTGATCTTTGTAGTGATCCTTTTCCTTTGAAATGGTAGGAAAAAATTGCTAAAATGTTCTTATTTGTAAATTCAACTGTTGTGAGTTTTATTTTCTTGTTGTTGCAGTGCATAGAAATACAAGTCAAATATGCACTACTTGAATATGAAATCATTTTCAAATCATCCCCATAATATCATATCCTAACAAACACATCACATAGAAAATCTTGCATTGTTTTGAAACAGATTCGCTCAAGCAGCCCATTACACAGATCTCTATGTTTAAGACTGATACATCCACTTACCCGTCAACTTGGTAGAGCCCATTTTTTCCTCGACCTGACCCAATAACCTCTGACCTAGGATCTCGATCAGACGGGTCACGGTGTGTGGGAACTTTCTCTTGATGAGGTTCAGCATACCAGTGGGTAGCTTGGCCAACTCAGTGTCTCTAAAAAGATCAAGGAATAGACAAGACGGTTGGGTGACAACAAAAAGGGACTTTACATGATTCCAACAGATTACAACATAGTAATGAAGCACAGCCCGTTACAAATTTTATAGCAGTCTAAAAGAATACAAGTTATACAATGCCTGATTCTTTTATTTGAAAAATAAAATTCTTAAAGCCATTTCTCTCTTTTCATGTATATGCCAATGCAATAAAGGTATCACTCATAGAACCTTAAAATCTAGCACTCAACCTTATATTTCCAATAGCTTTAAAAAATGCCAACGATTGGAAGATATCGTGATCCTGCTAAGAACATATCATCTGTACAATCCCATACATTTCATTATGCTTCCCCCGCCCTGGCCCTCTCCCATAAGGTCGCGATAGATCCAAATGTGACAACCAGAGTTCGATATCAATCGCAACTCCTCACATAAGGAACGGGTACAGTAATTGGAACCATGCAATACTAACTTATTCAAATTTATGGATTTTTCTTTCCTTGGGACCAAGTGACAAGTTATTCCATTAACCCTTTGTTGATTAATAAACTACAATACTCTGATTCCATCTGCATGTATTATTTGTTGCTATGTTGTATTAATCTCATTCAAGCTATCATGTCATCTAGAATAACCTTTGTTTAAAAAGTATGCATAATATCTGAATATGTGAGTAAACTGGTCTATTGATTTGAGGACTTGTGTTCAATTAATCACGATATACAGGGTCCACACATCTCTTCAAATTTATGAGCACTATGCTGGAGTTAATTCAATCTCCCTCAAAATAACGCACTGATCTAGAGCATTTCCTACACCAACATGCTTCTCCACATACCCAGAACATCCACAGTGACAGATGACAATGCTTTTAAATGTCACCATCCAAAAGACATAACTCCATTTTGGCTATTTTGAGAAAAAGTGGTTTATGTGTCACTGGGCACTTGGGTTAAGTCTATGTTTCACTTAGCCATCGACTTCACTAGTCATTTTTCTGAACCTTTTGATATCAAAATCTCATTCTGGCAAAATATGGAGTTACGCCTGTATGTCACTGAACCCTCAATATTATTATTATTATTATATTTCAGCCCATTCTCCTCACCTGATGGCATGCACCGTCGTGACCCTCTCCTTCAAAGTCAACACTTCTATGATACCCACAATCTCGCCACGACCAAACTCTCCCATCAGTTCCTTCTTACCAGATGGGAGCTGGACCACTGACCTCAGACGTCCGTTTAAGACGATGTAGGTGCACTGAGATTGGTCCCCTTGCCTAGAATAATCAAAGAATAAATGAATACGACCAGGGACCCTTTTCACAAAACCTTTGTTCACTGACAAATTTGCTGATAACCACTCAGAAGCAAGGATTTCAGTAGCTCATAACAAAAACTGTGATTTGTCACTGATGACAAGTTTTGTGAAACGGGGCCCAGTTGTCTTTAGAAAAGCATAATCAAGCATCTGTGCTGACTGTGCCTAATCATGACTTCTTCCACTGCTTCAAAACCTAGTTCACATTGTATCTACTACCACCAGGACACTACGGTTTGTCCTGGTCATCCCCATCTCTTCCTTTTTTTTAATCATTTTCAATCACTCTTCACTTGCTCTTTTTCATCCAAACCCTTTCATCTTTCTTGGACAAATGATCAAGTTCTCTCAACCTTTTTAATTTAATTCAATTCAAACAATGATTTATTGGTCCCGCAGAATAATCCTAAATTGCACGTGTTGTGTAAATACAAGGTACATGTAAACGGTCATTCAAACCACTCATCACTTAGATCATAACCACACACGAAAAGCAGAAGACTAGGCAGCTTAGGTTTTTTAAAGGTACATAGAAACATTCTTGAGATCTGTTCTATAAAATAGAATACAAAAAGTTTATGATGACTTACCTGTACACTGCTTTACCAGCTTCTAGTTGCATCCAGTCTAAAGCAAAGTCCGTCTGCCTCACAAAGGATGAGAGTTTCTTGACCACCTGATGACCAACCTTCAACACTACCTGGGGATATTCCCTCATGATACTGGATGAATAAGAGAGATAGATGGACGGATGGACTGAAGGTTAGATTGTTGATGCTATGCTTTCATCCCATCTACTTTTTAAAATTACATTATTTTTCTCTCCCTCACACACTCTCATCTATGCCTTCCTTCACTGAACTCTAATTAAAACAGCCCCCTCTCTTATCCACCATCAACCTCTATTTACAATGCCTTGTACATTTTGTGTTTCTTCCTTATTCTTTCTCCTCTCATCATCTTCTCTTTCACATCATTAAACATACTATCATCTCTTTGCCCCCCCCCAACAACTCAAGTGCCCTTTCTTTCCTATTATATCCTTGATATTCCTTTTACTTCCTCCCTCCCTCTCTCCCTCCCTTCTTTCTTTCTGCTTCTCTTCTTCCCTTCCACTAATTATCTGTAGCTGACTGTATGATCTTTTAAGAGCCAGAAGGACATCAATATAAGTACAGTGCTATTAGGTAATGCCCCTCTGTCTCTCAGCAGATAATGCAGCCCTTTCTTTACCTGTAGAATCTTGTCTTGCTGATAGCGATCACACAGCAGTCCTGTCTAGCTTTGACGGTGAAGAGAGCCGGTTCTCCGGTCAGTACGGCTAACTCACCGATCATCTCACCATGGCTTACTACAAATACTGTACGTTCCTTCCCGGAAATCTCGTCAGTCTGCAGCATCAGTAATGATCCTTTCAATAAAAACATTAGGTTGGTTTCCTGCCAAGACAAAATATAAAAACAATAAAATGAATTACAATTTTAAATTTGACCAATGTACAGGAATCCATAAATTTGTTAAACCAAAGTACTATCTGTAGTAAAGAGTACATGTATGTTCCATTTCAGCATTTTACCCATAGATAGAATTTGATTTTGATCCTAGCCAGAGTTATAAAGGACGCATTATTCAGTGAAGCTGACTCTTTGGCCATTCCATTTATACTCTTTTTCCCAAAATTCAATTCTCAAATTTTATCTTAAATAATATCCAGAATCTGCAATTATCTTAAGAAGTTAGGATACTTGTGTGTGACAATGCGACTAATTCTTATCTATACACAAAAGACACAGCTCTACATCATTTTTTGTTACAATGTATTTCATGTACGATATCTTTACAATAATAAAAAAAAGGTTACGACCCTATTGACCCTTCATGTTATAAGGCCAGTCTTACCTGGTCACCTTCCTTGACCACTACGCTGCCCCCTGGGATGTGAGACAAAGCTATCTGATGGTCAAGCAGGGAGGTGTCCTGAAAAGAGAGACAGAGACAGAGAGATAGAAAATGATATTCATATTGATTTCATGTTTCTATTCCAATCAACAAGTTATTTGGTATTGCATCTTTTCCTTGCAGTTTACAAAGTGCAACACACATAAAGTTCACAGCTAAATTATACATACCCCTTGTAAAATTGATGGATTTTGTGTGTGTGTGTTTTTCGCAAATCAAGAATCAAAGGTGGATTGGTTGAATTAGGGCATATGTTTTTATACTTTTAGATGAGAGCTACAATATGTGACATTCTCAAGAAACATTAATTGGGACTTATCAATTTTTCACATACTTAATTTTTTAAACAAAACTTGGTAAGGGTATGAAAAATTTAGTTGTTAACTGTATATTTTTATTATAGAGCATGATGACCATCAAGAGTGCTTTGACCAAAGACAGGTTTAAAACCCCCACCATCTTTTCCCATACATGTCTAACTAATTCAGTATTGAGCCAACTGCTTAATTTCTCCATATCCAGCTCCTCAACCATTTGCAATTACATCATCCCAAAAAGCTTTCTGAGGTTTTCCTTTCAAACAAACCTTCCATCACTCTGACTATTAAGCCTTAATGTTTGAGGGTTAGGTGACACAAAGATGTAACTCCATATTTTGCCAAAATGATTATTTGATATCAAAATGTTCAGAAACAAATGTGGGCTTTCCAGAAAACACAAAGACGTAACTCCACCCAACACCCCATTGAAGTCAATGCCTAGTGAAACATACACTTAAATCCTTAAGGCCCAAGTGCTCAGTGACACATAAGCCACTTTTTCTCTTGAAATGGCCAAACTGGAGTTACGTCTTTGTGTCACTGATTGTGTCACTGACCCCTCGATATGTGCCCTAACAAATGTAGAGATTATCAAGAATGATTTCACAGTGAAACATTGCTTCATTCACTTGAATTTCAATCAAAAAAAGTTGAGAGTTTGAATCCTTGAGCAGTGCGTATGTCCTTAGATAAGACATTTTTATACATGATTGCCTCTCTTGACCCGGGTTAGCAAATGTAAGATGTATTCCTTATAATGAACTTTGTGCTGATAATGGCTGCTTAAAGCCAGGATACTCATTTACAAAGTGCACAAAGAAAATGATTAAAACTGTCTGCCGTGAGCCAGAAGGGCATTATTCTATGTAAAATATGATTACGCAATTACTTACTTATCAAAATATAATATGAAACAATCAAATATACTTCACTACTAGTTAAATTATAAGAACAACTATACAACCTTGCTACTCATATATAAAGAGATGAAGAAAATAGTATATTTTGAATAGTAAATCTTACTGGAAGTCCAAAGAGTGTCATCAGATCTCTCTTGGCCATCTCTAAGATTTCATCCTCAGAGTAGTCTCTCTTTTCCTCGGACGATCTCTCACTGACTCCCTCCAGGCTCATGGCCCTCTTCCGACCTCCTGCCGACTTGGATGATGCTGCGGCAGCATTCTCTAATGAGATCTAATAAGAACAAATAGACAAGTTGCTTTGAATCGAAAGAGTATCAGATAAATGACACCAGTGGTAGGATAGAAAAAAGATTCAGATACTGCACGGACTGCGTGAGCCTACCTACTTGTTCCATGACCAAGAACTACCGTAAATATCGACTCACCACTCAAAAACTAGCCTGTCCAAATTTCTGTTTGGACTCGGAGGAAAATTTGTATGGGCTTAATTCTGCAGTTGTTCCTTTGTCTGTCATCTTTAGTTTTAATAACATCATTGTTAATATCATTTGTGACAAGTTCACGAGCACAAATCGGCGCCATTAACTTCACCTCGTATCAAACTGAAAGTCGCTTGGGTTTTCTAACGTACTACGGTGTCTGGTAAAAAGAAGAAAAAAAACCTTAATTTTTTTTTTTTTTAAATTTGGTCTCAAAAATAGGGATGCAGCTTATAAACAGAGAAGGGGAGTGTTCTCAACATGATGATTAAATGATTATCCAACTTGTTAATGAGTGGGGACGACTAACCTGTCTGAGTAGCTTGGTGTCATCTAGGCCAGTGACCCTTGCTCTCCCTGCTGCAGCCTCAAAGTCTGATGTACTCATGCTGAGACGGCCAGTATCATCTACGTCTAGAGACGTCGCTCTTCGCCAGTTACTGTTGGGACCTAAGACACGACCTAGTACGGAATATGATCATAGTAAAAGCTAAATTTTAACTCATACATAATAATCATAATCTGGATTTTCTATAACACTTAATACAAAATAAGCGCATTATATTATCACCCCGGTCATCGGATTCATTCATGCACAATTTGCACCATCTCCAGCCCCGAAGTGTATTCTAACCATATGGTCACCATGAGGAGATATGGCAATTAGTAACACTACGGCTTTCGTCATCCTACCAGGTCCCCATTTCTGTCCTGGGTATAGAGTAGGAGATGTAGATTAATGTCTTGCTAAAAGACATTAGTGCCATGTCGGGGATCGAACCCACAACTTTTGAATGGCAAGTCAAGTGCTTAATCCACATTGTCTTTATCATGGGACAATTTTACAGAAGGCTTCAAGATAATTTAATTGTTTCCAGTGCAAGATCAGTTTATTCTAGTGTTATAGGGTTCTCATGGAGCCAACTTATTGCACATTCCATCAAATCATTTATTATAGCATTAACACACGTTATCATAAGATGTCCACAAACTTAGACTTTGTTTCAAGAGACTAGCCCTTGGATGATACTGACCTGACGGAGTAGTAACGGATCCCGACCTTCTCCTCTGAGTAAAATCCCCGTCGCTCTCTTCAGCTGATAAACAAAAACAAAACAAAACAAAAGCTCTGTCAAAACATGAGATGTTTACACAGATAAATGGATTCTCATCGCTCTCTTCAACTATATGAAACAAAAGCTTTGTCAAAAATTTTGGATTTCTATTGAGATTTCTGTCCTGATATCTACAGATGATGGTTTATTCATCCAATGCTTGTTAAGGAAGGAACTGTCACACAGGCTAAGCAGTTAGCATACATGCCAACATTTGAAAATCAGAAATCTGTACACTATGTGCGTGAAGCGCACATCATGGGCGTGAAGCGCACATCACGAGCGCGAAGCGCGAAGTCCTTTTAGCCGGGGTCCAGGGCCCGCTTTAGGGCCCTGGAAGCTCTGGGTTTCCAGATGCTCTCTGGTGCAATCTGAGCCTATTTTAGGGACCATTTCCCCTAAAATTCAACCCAAGTTTATGGGTAATTTTTGTGTCATACCAAACAAAAAAGTGATTGAAGTGAATTCCACATTTTAATTTATCCTAGTAGAGGCAGAGCAGATAATAGACATAGGTCTAGATTTAATTAGCCACTCATGCAGAGTTACTTTTTAAATAATTATACATGACATAGATCTAGAAGTCTATGCATAAAATGAGACTGGGAATAATGGTATTCAACTTTCCAGACAACAGTCAACAATCCAAATTACGGTATTGTTATTATTACCACTAATCTTTAGATCTTGGAGACAATAAATGCAGTAAAAAAGTATGCACCTGATGCATATTCCTCCCTTTTGTGCTTGCTCTAATAAACGGAAATCGTTCCTTGTATTCCTGTTTGTACTTCTGAATTCGTCTTGCTGCTGTTCCGCTCATTTTGACAGATTTTCTTCCGAGACAAATCACAAATCACAGTTATACGGTACCTCGAAACACTTACTTTGCATGGGGACCCTATGCATATACGGTGCGCTAGCCGCACGCGATATAGCGAATGCATATCGCATGCATGCTGATATATTCGCATGCAAACGTATAGAAATTATACTTACGAGATTTGCCAGCGCAAGTATTTACGGACGGAAATGTTACGTACGGAAACACATATCAGAGTGCACGTGGCGCGCAGCAACACGCTGCACTGTACGTACATATCAGTGCACGCTGCACGCATCTTGCGCAATGCAATCCGTTCAGCACTCGATCGTTTCAATGATATGTATGGAAAGCCAAATTCCCCAAAATCGCAACGTTCCGTTTTTTAGGGCTATAAAAACTTCAAAAACGGAACAGTGCCGTTAAAATCGGAACGGTTGGCATGTCTGAGTTAGTTTTTCCTTTTTGCTGGTTCAACAGCCCATCTAATGCTTGACAAACAATTTAGAAATATGAAAGAAGTTTGCTTTAATTTTCCATTGAACCATCCTCGCATTTTTAATTCAGAACTATTAAATTCTAGCCAATTTCTATTTATTACCAGAACAGAGGTTAAGATGAACTTTATTAGGAAGGTGTTATTAAAGAAAATCCAGTAATTTTCATCATCTGAGCCTCAAAAAAATTCTGTTCAGTATTTTAATAATTTAGCATAGGACTGCAGGTACAAAACACTGCCGATCATAACACAAAACACAGTGCCTGCATTTTTGACCAACAAAAGAATAATTTCAAAGACATTGTACTGTCGCTTCTTCTTGTAGTTTTGGCTTCTTAGGCCTGACTCAAACTATAGTGTCCTTTATTTCAAGAGGTTCTTTTCTTGCAGCCTAACCTTATACAGTGGAACGTGGCTATAAAGGGAGACAAGAAAAGTGGTCTTTATAGGCAGGTTATCTTTATGTACAGGTTCCTTTAGTACATGTTTCAATGAGAAACCATATTCAAGGAAAACAAAAAATGTGGTCTTTGTAGACAGGTGGTCTTTCTATACAGGTGGTCTTTGTAGACAGGTGGTCTTTCTTTACAGGTGACCCTTCTCACCTGACTTGAAGACATCGGTAGCCTCCTCCGCCATGCTAACTCTCAGGACCATCTCAGCGCTGCTGGCTGAGTGGGCCGAGCTGGATGCCCCTGCTGTGGCTGTCGGTGTAGTGATAACGGACGTCTGTCTCTTGGTTGGACTGCCTGCTTTGCTGTTGAGAGCATGGATGGCTAAGGACTTGCTGCTTATATTGTCCTGGAATAAAAATAACGATACAATGAAACACTAAAGCACTATTTTTATATTGATTTCTTTATTGCAACCAAAAATTAAGGTTGGATTTCAAATGAAAATAAAAATAAAAAGAGATACATACAATGGTAACAAGTAATTCACATAAGGTCAAAGAAACTGTAGAGCCTGATACATAAATATATGAATAATAATGTGCTACAATGAAATCACTACACATTGTTTCAACTTTTGACTTACAGAATAAAGTGATGAGCAACTTCCAGTGCAAGTTTAATCTATACTGGTGTCAAAAGGGTTGTCATTGAGCTAATCAATACCAGCCTGAAAATGGGTAATTTTTCAAATCCATGGTGTTGCACAAATTTGCACAAGTGGCAAACGAGTGATCATACCGAGAGGCGGAGCAGGCAAACAAAGTGTTAATATGATCCTTAGTCTACTTACTGGGTTGATGAGCTCGGCATCCAATCCCAACAGGTTCTGCAGTGTGAGGAAGGTCACTCGCTGGAGACGGATCATCATCATCTGCACACGAAAACAGAGCATAGAGATATCAAACATTCAATACTTTATCAATTTTTTGCATGTTCAGCAAACAGTTGAGTACTTGGCTGCATGCATTTCTGATATTCACTCGACAACTTGAGTCTAATTCATGTTTTTCTCATTGTAATCCTCATGGAAATCACCACATTCTGCAAAAATTATATACTTATATGTATATATACTATATAGCATTTAAACAAGAATGCAAGAGAGAATTGCCTATGGTTCCATACAAACATATTCACTAAATATTTTGTATGACATTTGACCAACATAAAATCAAATATACCAGCTGTTCCTAGCCCTAGGGGCCTTCAAGTGCAAAACAAAGTGTAATCTGATGCGGCTCCAAACATATGATCTGCAATGGCTGTACTGGTTTATATGATAAAGGCATTATTAAAGATGTATCAGATACACACCATAGTTAAAGCTCTATCTCATTGGTCTACTTATTTCTAATTAGCAGTGGTATTTTTCTATAAAGTCTGTCCATACCTGTACAACTCGGACCATAGATTCAGGGTACTGTTCAAAGACAGCTTGAAAGGCCACAGCAGGGAGTCTCAGCACAGTCGTATCTTCAGCAGCTTTACAGGATACAGTCTTATACGGTGCAGAATAACCCTATCAATACAACAACATTCAAGCAAAAGAAGATGTCATTAATATCTATGTATTACCCACTCAGGGTTCTCAGCAAGATGCTGTTAACCTAGGATGCGAAAATTAATGTGGTTGGATTAGCAAGTGGCGCTTGTAAAATAGCGACTGGCTGGAATGCTTCACAGGGAGTGGAATATATGCATACATTGTGTTGCGGGTAAGCCTGAATCCAATGACCAGGGTAATAATATGTGCTGCGCCTAGAAACAAAGTATTAGGCGTATTATAAATGTGAGCTATTATTATATTATTATTCATCATGCAGCATCCTATGGAATTGGTTTGAATGGACTGTGGTACTCACATCCTTTGACAAGACATGAATCTACATTTGCCACTCTGCAACCGGATATTGAATGGGTACTGGTGGGAAGGAATTCCTTGAATGCTGTGAGCACCGAAATCAGTAGCTTAGCTGAGCCGGCGTAATATTGGAGTGTCTTGAGCACCTTGCAGGGTGGATGCACTAACAAACATATCCCAGAGATGCTAACCCTATAGGATGGCTGTCAGTAACATTTACCATATTTGTCCGTAACAAATGGGGGTCTTTCCGGAACGCAAGACACAGCAACATAATTTTTGCACAAAACGTACACAAACACCCAATCACTCTTACTGCATTTCGAACCTACCATTTTTAAGTCAAAAATAAAAACGTTTTTAAAAATCTGTTTGCAGTGCGAAGGATCTCCTCCTAGGGTACTCGCTCTTTTAAGTGAATCCATGATAATATTCAGGAAGAAAACACCTCGTTCAAGCATCGAACAGCAAATTTGAATCCATAGTCAAATGGCAGAACTCGTAACCTACACACGAACACGTACACTCCCCAGTACCACAGACACACCAGCCCAGGCCGCTAGGCCAGGCGTTCATGAACAACAACACACCGTATACCGCACTTGCAATGCGCCCGCTGAACCACCGAAGTCTTCACTACTATACTTTGAATGGGTATTGCAGGCGCCGCTCGCACGAACATCCACGACCATGCTCCCCCCAAAACGCACAACCGCACATACTGCACTAGTATCAAAACAGTAATGACGGTGGCCGTGTTGTTCGGAATTAAACAAGATGGCAACGGTAGGCCATGTGCGCGTAAGTGCCTATCCAGTTTATTCAAATTCAGTGAACTTATGAGTGAATGCGTGCGATATGCAGCACTGTGTACGGAGGCTATGTGATAAGGCGGCATCTGCTATAATGTACTTTCATTTATCGTTTCCCCGTAACCTTTTGATTGTTTACCGTAACAAGAGCATTAAAACCGTAACAAATACGGCGAAACCGTAACGGTTGGCATCTCTGATATCCAATAACAATATTATGTGTATAGGTTTGAAGGTATGCATTAACATCACTGTCAGGGAGAGTGTATCATATCATTTTTTTTTTTTTTTACAGTTCTCAAAGTTTGGCTTCAGGACAAAGTGTGTTATGCAATGCTGAAGACCCTTCATACACTGATTTTGGATTGCAGCCTACACTAAAC
>BEXV01000605.1:162491-182320 GCA_003118195.1 Hemicentrotus pulcherrimus | reverse complement strand
CCCCCCCCCCCCTTTAAGCCTCATAGCGTAAGTTGTCAGAATGAAGAACTGTGGCTGTACATTAATTTTCAAACATATACAAAACTGACAAAATTGTCCAATGGGAAGAGGGGGGTATAACTGTTCCCTGAAAGGAAAGGGTCCTTAAAACACAACCTTGCTGCCCCAAAATGGTCTAGTGGGAAGTAAAGAATACAGTCATACAATAAAATTATTCAAAAATCATAATTTTCTCGAGATGCTTCTTAGGGTCTAATGATCATTTATTAGTTAATAGATTGTAAAAGTTGTATTACTTTCTCGAAAGTACCCCATACTACTGGCAGGATTATGTAAACGCTCCCATTGACCATCTCTATGCTTTACAAGACACACTATTATTATAGAAGATTATACATCTTAAGTGTAATTATCGCATGAATGGGTAAATTCAGCAAGGCAGTAGGTCCTTTGTTTCATCTTGTAACACAGGTGCAGAGGTTCAATGGGACTGTTTAGATTATCCTGTCCATTTCTTTTGGCTGCTTTTGTGAAAGCAATACGATTCTTTTTGTTTTTATCCATTACGCGACTGAAAGATATGTTCTGACTACGTTCGTCAACTTATAGGTAAAGGACAAGGCTATTGAAATCGCCTCATGTTAGTTTTTTTTAGGGTTGTGTTGTAACAAGCCTTATCTCAAACCACCTTTTGCTTGAGCTGTTTTATAAATGCTTAGAAAACAAACTCAAATTTATCGCAGAAGACCTATACTTCCAATTTTTCGTTATTAGCCTATGTCAAATTCCGTCTTAATTATAGAAAATCTCTTGAAATCATCTTCGTGGGCCGATCATGATTAAGCCTAATCTTACTGAAACTACACGAAACATAATAGGCCTATATCTCATACAAAAATGGACGGGCAAATAGGATGAAAGGAAGCATGGGTCAACTCAATCTATATTGAGTTCTTTTTGCTGAATCATATTAAGTCATTGTGTATTTAAGAATGCCTAATATTGAGAGTAGATATATATACACTGTTGGTCATAATGGTGGAATATTTATTTTTACCGCAGTTAAGGGAAGGATTTTAAAAAATTATTTATTTCTAATAGATCTAGATAATGGCATACATTCTCAGATTTTTTATTTAATATTGATTTGCTAGTGTTTGTTTTGCGTGACTGCTAAATCATATGTGTGCTCCTATGCTAATCAGCTAGGGAACCTACGTCCTTAAATCATAATTGACAGTAATGAGGATTAATGCCTCACAAAAGGGCACTGATATGGCTGACCGACACGGAATAAAATGCCATAAATATTGTCAAAAAAATCATTGCATTTTCCCCGGCCCCCAACAGGAAAAATTCCTCTGTGTGGCCATGCCTTGAACCATAATGCATGGCCCTACAGAGGAATTTCTCCTGTCGGGGGCCGGGGAAAGGCAATGAATTTTTGACAATTTATTGTATTTTTCTTCCTTTTGGGGGATTTGTGAAAGGGGCCGCGTACCCTAGCAAACACTGCGTACAGTCATGATTCAGGGGCTAAGCAATGGCCTCGTTACTGTGAGGCCCCAGGATAAAAAATCGTGTCGATCAGCTATAATAGTGCGCTTTCGTGAGGCATTAATCCTCATTACTGTCAATAATGACTTAAGGACGTAGGTCCCTTAGCTGATTAGCATAGTAGCACACATATGATTAAGCAGTCACGCAAAACAAACACTCGCAAATTAATATTCAATAAAATCTGAGAATGTATGCCATTATCTAGATCTATTAGAAATAAATATTTTTTTTAGATCCTTCCCTAAACTGGGGTCAAAATTAATATTCCACCATTATGACCAACAGTGTATATACATAATAAGGCCAATGAGTTCTTAGATTCAACAGTGACCTGACGGTATTTTATATTTAAATTTTGTTTTATTCCTCCAATAGTGTAATACAAACATACAATAAAATAAAATCGTTTTCAATATTGATTGACGCTATGCAAGCTCAGCCAAACATACACACACACACACACACACGCACGCACATTCAACAAGTATCATAATCTGGTGAAGACGTGAAGTCAGCATCACCCACTGCGTGTGCGCTGGTATATTATGCACAGCATGCACACGCACTGGAAGCATTACATCTCGGGCTCTCGACTCTTCCCCAACATTGTTTAACAGTGCGATACGTGGCGGCTTGTCGTGAGGAAAATAACACTGCTGCAAGAGAATAAAAGCAAATTTTGAATATTGTACTTCTGTGTTTGTTTGCAGACTATTTGATCGGCCAATTTCTCGATTGTAAGGCTCGGATATATTGTGATTTTTTTTTTCCACCGCTGTGAAATTAGAAGCTTTGTTGGTGTTAAAATGAATGCCTAACCAAGTGAATGTCAGACCACGGGAGAGCTACACAGTATTATAGTGCGGGTATTAGCAGAAAGTTAAAGCTCACAGACTGGCTTTTTATGCACGGAGGATTAATCAGTTGTAAACATCACTCGCTTCGCACAGCTCATACACGGCTGGGCACCATCTATAGGCGCTGATTTCGATTGCATGAGTGGAGAGCTATTAGAATCCATTTTTAACTACACCAGTATTACAGTATGCATCAAACGGGAAATAACGGTATGGATCAAAACCGACGAAATGGCAGTGGAAATGGCGCAAACAATCTAAAAACGAACAAGAAATGGGTTCGCCTCGCTACCGTGTTCGCCTATGTCCTGTCAGTATCGCTAGTAGCAGTGATTTTAGCGATATACTACAGTTTTTTCTGGGAGTCTAGTGTCAATCCATCGACCATGTCTCCTAATATGACATCACCAGTTGCTATTACCTCACCCAGTCCTACCACCACCACCACCATTGCCACCACAACTGCACAGGTATGATTATTGCCACACCGCATTAATATAAACGACTCTAAATAGACCTAGGGTTATTTTTTACCCTTGATCCTCTGTCTACTCACATTTGTTCCTATTTTCTATTTCCTATTTTCTATTTCATAAAACTTATAGTACCTCGGTGACCACTCTGCTGTTTAAGTTAATAACCATGAGAACGTTTGGTGACTGAAATTAGGTTTTAAAAATCGAAGGATCGAATGAATCTGTTGTCATGGTTCTTGTTTTCACGTGTCATTCATTGTATATAATAAGTTGAATAACAAATATGTACATTTTTGCTTCATATTACTTGTAATATTTAGTATAAGACACAATTAATATGTCCTTTACCTTAGAAATAAACATTTATATTATTCTAGTATCAAAAGTACGGCATTGTCATGCCGTGGTCATGTGGAAATAGTGGGTACGCATACCAGCAGGTGCGGGGGACCAATGTAGTTACATGTATATGTTACTACTGGGACATGTCCCATGATTTTTTCCTGTGTAATGCATTTTCACAATGATATAGAAAACAAGAGTAGAGTACAACACTCTATTCAGGCTTGTAAGTACTCTGGAGCTATTCATAATATAAACATTTGCTCGTTCATTTTATCCACCCACTGTAACATAATACATGAACTGTATATAGCGCCCGATATTGATTATATTATATTCAATATTTATACCTGATTCAGATTATGCTATATTTCCCCTCTTAATAATCATTTCCATTTAATGTTTAAACGAAATTATCTTCTCAATCGATAAGCCTCTAAAGATACAGCCATCCAGACACAATGATATAGTATTTTCACTTATACGTCATACTTGAAGAACAGTGCAAAGATTATGTTGGCACGCCCGCCTCCATCGAATTGGGAAAAATGACGAAGAGAGGGAAAGAGAGAAAGGAACATGAATACTAAGGATAAATGATATATTTACCATCCTTTTCTTCAACCATCGACTTTCTTTCTGTTACAGTCATGTCATTTCCATGTGTGGGAACACGCTAGACTATGAACATCTTTAGTTTTGTTATCACCACCCCAATTTGAATAATGTTATATCAGATTTTGACAATTTGTTTTCAATAATATAATGCCAACTATGTCATTCTATGTTCCCATCCTCGTGTTATTGGTTTGCCAACACGATTGATTCTCTGTAACACGGTGCACCTTCAAAAGCGTTGCCTATAACGTCATAATTTCAGAGGAAAAATATCCATTTACACGTGCTTTAAAGGTACTATGTCCCTTTTGCAGCCAATCTCAAATGCTGTAGAACTTTGCAGGAATTATGAATATGTCATGTTTGTCCTATCTGTGAAATTTAAACGTTAGCAGTGTCCTCATATTTATTCAAATAATGCAAGGAAACCTGTTCACTTGCTAGACTTCACTGTCAGACACTATTGAGTGACTGACTGGCTTTTTTCTTCTTTGGTAATGACATACATGAAAAGAGTTGTAAAGGGTACATGAACGTCTACATCAATAACCCACTTCTTGTGATGGCCAAGATTAAACTGATTGAATCTTTGCGCAGCATAAAACGTATGACCATTCGGTACAATATTGTCTGAAAATCAAGACTTTTACTTTTGGGCTCTGTTGCCCTAAAGTCGATTTGACAACTAATAGTCGTTATTTTCCCACTTGAAGACATTTTCAAGCCCCACCTTTTTTTTAGGGAAGTTCTAAATTAGTATTATCTTTTAAATGCCGTTGGAATTTAACTTTTTTCATTTTTTTTTTTTGCCTGCAAATGGGACATAGTACCTTTAAAGAATCAATTAAATTCTAAATGAGCGAAATTATTTGAGATAAAGCATATTTTTCCTCCATCTAATTTGATCCGAAGGTTTACGATTAAAATACTTTTGTTTAGTCTTTAGATATTCGAGGTATAATAACTACTATAATAAAAAAAATAAAAAAAATACAGGATGCTATATACAACACATGCAATGCAGATGTGCCATGCCGTTAAATCGGTGGTGTAATGTTCTATTCATTTCAATAGGGTATTATTCAGTCTTGTCCAAAGACTAGAAATGCGAGTTTACATCATACATACATTTATGTTAAAACATTTAAAAACATATCTATAAAGTAAAACATAGCAAATGAGAAATATATATGAAAAATATATCAAAAATAAATAAATGTTTATATCAAAACATCAAAGCGGCAAGAAAAAAAAATCCCCCCCCAAAAAAATACAAAATACAAAATACAAAAACAGTATATTACTAGCAAGTCAGATGAGTGTACCAAAAATAAAGTAATTCAAAATAGATCGAAGTTTTATGAGAAAAAAATGTATAATGTATAATTGTGTTTGAAGTATATAAAACATTACACGTCTACATGTAAAAAGGATCCCCCCCCTCTCTCTCTCTCTTTTATTGATGAAGATGGCCCGAATGCTCGTAATAATATCACAAGACTGTGCACCACATTCTTGCACAGGGGTTCGAATCCCCGTGATTTTTAAAAAAGACATTAATTTGTATTTGCCACACTCGACCCAGGTAAAGGTTAATGTCTTACGATAAGAAGAAATTCCTTAAATAATGTCCAAAACAGACCGTGCAATAGTACAGTGTACAGAGCCCGTGCAGTGGCCGGCGGTGGAGTTATGATTTGCCAGGGTTATGATAATAACGTACACGACGAAAGGAGAACAGGCAGTTAATTTTGTAGATTATGATGATAAGCCTTTAGACCTCGGTAATAAATTATCTACCATACATTAACCACAGGGATCAATTATTTCCTACAGCCAGCATATTTTGATCATTATTTGTGCACACGCTCTTCCACGTGTTATACGCCATTGTTCTCGTGTTATTAAGCATAAAGACCATATTTATTCATTCCTAAGGTCGGATAATATTATACGGGTATACTTACGACTGCCTATAAGGATGCAAAAGATAATGGCGTTTGTAATCAAATTACGATGGGAGATAGTTCAGCCTTATGCCCGATCAACAAAGCTATATTTCATAATCGGGATCTTGGATGAGAATTTACATGTAGACGTAGACGTATTTTGGGAGACAAGAAATACCGAAAGATACTCTTCCTTCAAACCTCCACTCTCTCGCCTCTCCATTTCACTTCTACTTTTCATCCACTTTCCTCATACCTCCTATATTTACACATGGTGTACCGTAAACCTCTTCCGCGATTTTCATACCACCATGCAAACCTTCAAACATCATCCAAGAATACGTTTTTTTTTAACACGGTTCTAATGATGTGAGAAAGTTCTAATGATGTGAGAAAGTCGGCCGAGATGAATGATATTTGATTATTCTTAAAATAAGATTCCTATTAAGTATTCTGAATAGAATAACAAGAAAACATGTTAAACAAGTGGTTATCATAAATGGAATTGTGAACAACATAACCGTATATTTTTCTTTGATTGTGACTCATAGTTTGGTTGTGATCTTGAAATACATCTACTCAGTTCTAAAGAAGTTTTCTAGGCCAACGCAACAATCTTTTAAAGATCGCAGAACTACATTACAAACCAATAGACAAGTCTTATGGGCAAGCGTGAAAAATCCGATTGTCCAATAATCATTGAACATTTAATGCATTTGCAAAGTCAATTTAATATGTCGAAATAATAAATTGATATGAAGAGGCGTGTCGATTATGCCTCACAAAGTTATGGCAGTGCATCTAAAATAATAATTAGCCCATTTTCAAGGGAAGAAGACTCCTTTCACTACCACCTATTAAACAAATTATTTTCTGTAAACACAGTCGACTGGGATTTTGGGATATTGATGACTGAAGTGATGTTCATGTATTAAGTTTGAATGTAAGAACTAAGAAGCCATTCTTTATTTGGTAAAATCTCCATAAATCTTGTTTACCAATACCACTCGCTTCTACCAAATACAATCTTGTGCATTCAGGTGTATGATCGATTGAAAAGAGATTAGTGGCATGAGATTAGAAGCATGGACCTACTAGAGGTCCATGATAGAAGGACCCTTCCTCTCAAATGAACCCTTCGACAAATGATCGACCGGAACATCAGATTATTCGAGCATTCATGAAAGTCCTTCAGAATGTTCAGAAATAATTGATACACCATTACCCCATGACCCTTTTCGGTTTTATTTAACTACGAGTATAATGTCTTATGGTAATAATAACGATAATGAAAATTATGTTCATGTTATAAATATTCATAACGATGGAGATGATGGTAAAAATGCCATTGGCAACTTACAATAATAAATGACAATGATAATAGTAATAGCAATAATGATATATTCCATTTATGCAACGCAGAAACTATGGGAAAATTTTCTAGTGCGCTTTAAACAAAAAATTATATTATCCCCTGACTTTATGGCCGAACCGCCATGGCAAGGAAATAAAGCATTATTTTGAGGATTTGCTTCCTACCTTTCTACCGGGTACCCGTTTACTTCACTTAGATGGAAAGGTGGGTAATGTAGATAAGGGTCTTGGCAAAGAACATTAGTGCCGAGCCGGGACTCGAACCGCGAACCACGTACTTTAATCCACAGTCCGATGACGAACCATTAGACAACGACACCTCGCTTTTACAATGATATCCCTACCAATAATACACAACCAGTCCAATCTTATTATACACAGTTTTCAATACGCACACGCACAAAATGGAAGAGTATACGAGCAATACATTACTTTGTCATTTCAGTTTGTATAAAAGGAATGCGAGCATAAAATGAAGGTAAAGACAAAAGAAGGGAGAAATGACAGACCTATAACAAGGGATATAGAGGCTGTTAAACCGAATAGAAGATGAGCAAAATAGACAATTGCAGATATAAATCACAACTTTATCGTTGAGAATTCCGATTTGTTTTGGGTTTCTCATCGCCCAAATTGGCAGATAAAAGCTTTAAGACATAATGAAGTCTACCTACTTCTTGAATTGCCTGGTTGATGCAGCTTTTTGTCTGCAAGTAATCTGACAATATAGGAGAAAATATTGCAAATTCAGTCGTATTACACTAGTACTTTATGTTACTACGTTGAGTTTCATACATTTTGATTATCTGTTTGGTTTTCCATAATGCATTTCACGCCCAATGCATTTAAGAAAAGGTGAGAATAAAATCATTGGAAAAAAACACGAAATGTCAAGAGAAGAAAAAAATAGTTTACAGCACCACCGTCAGCTGCATTGATAACGTATATTTGAACAACATCGATTGGTACGTAAAGAACAACGTAAACTTGCTACAACTGAAATGTTTGTAGAACGGTTTGGATTGTGTTCTGCTTGATGCGCTCTTTCAAAAGAAATCCGTTGCCTTTCCTTTAGATGAGAAGATCATTCATGCAAGAATAAACAACAAAACAACAAAATACTTCTATTTAAAGCTTCATACAAATACTTTCATTCAAAGATGAAAAGGTCATTCGTGCAAGAATAAACAACAGAACAATAAAATACTTTATTTAAAAGCTTTGTATTCGGGGGGGGGGGTATATTCTTGGTGCCTTAAAAAACTTGGCCATGTAAATTATAAGACTGCAGATTAACGAGGTTATACATTCAGTGCGTTTGTATTTGTACATACTATGTGGAAATGGTGATCATTTAAAACTGATGGAACCTGTTAGTAAAACCAAAAAAACAAAAAACAACAGGGACAGCTTTTACGATTTATAAGAATTTATATCTGACTGACCACTGAGTTGTCAAACTGGCAATTTTTTTAAATCGAAATCCGTCAGGATTGAGGGAAATTATTACCCCTTATATCCCAGACTTAAAAATCATCCTTGTTCTCATCCCCACTTACTATAGAGGTCACATTGTCAAACAAAACGAAAGCAAAATTAATTCAGGCAAATTTTAAATTACGATTTGAATGTTATAATCTATAACTAAGAAAAGCAAATGAACGTCATAGTATGGCTATTGTTTCATGGTTCTTTGAATAATGTTCGACGTTTTCTTTATCTACTGGTATGAAATGTAGCTTCTGAAAAAAAAACGTGCTGTAGCAGCAAATACAAGTGGTGCTGGTATGCTATCTCTTTACTCTTTGCTAAATAATTCTAAAACAAACACCGTCAAGTGAATTATGATACGTTATGTAAAATATTATAATGTCAACGTTCATTTTGAAACAATAATGTATTATATCCGTGTAAAGGCAAAGCTGAAATAAATGGAAAACGACTGACACCGATACCTCTGATTAAACGTACGATAAAACCTTTGAATTCTCCCAATTAAAAGACAATACTAGATAGCCTTCATTTCTGTACAAGCAAACATGATATTGGTAACTGATTTTTGGAACGCCATCATTTGTATTCATGTTTGTTCTTTTACACGTACATGTAGGTATATGTATGCGTGTATTTACTGCTATCATTTCCTGTGATAGTGTCACGTAATCATTATTCACATCTTCCTATATAAAAATTGTACGCCAAGCGACTGCCAAGGATTAAGCGCTGCTGATCCTACAAGAATATTGATGCCCGGCGTTACTATAGCAACAATAATCCTTGCCCCCCCCTCTCTCTCTCTCTCTCTCTCTCTCTCCCACTCTCCCTCTCTACGTTTTTTGTGAAGGAAAGATAGAGGAGAGAGGGGAGAGAGATGGGGAGAATAAGAGTGAAATTCGAATACAATAATATCACGGATTGAAAGCTATTCCTCGCACGCATACATCACTGCTTCGAACTGACTAAAACAGGCTATCCACGAAATGCCTTTAGTTGCATACATTATACCACATGCAATGCTACAGTTTGTGTCGTCGTATTTTAAGCTATCCGAAGCAGTATCAATTTAAATAGTTAATAGCATAGTCATTTTATTTGTTTTCTTCTATGAAAATTACCTACATCATCACCCCAAAGATATGATTAACAACATTTCAGGCATTAATCCATGTCAATCCCGCTGTAAGTATTATAATATGTTGAGACATGAATGCAATTGTTAGAAAGCTATCTCCGTTCATTAGCGGAAAGATGCAATATATACATTATAATTATGAGATTGATATATTTTTTCACCATTCTCATCATTGTTAATGTCTATTTGAGAGATAATTATGTGCATTTGCCACATGTCCCTGACCTGCTAGGTAAATACACTCAATCTGAAAACACCTATAATAATAGTAATACATTACGTTTATAGAGCGCTCAATACAATGTTTCTAGGCGCTAAGGAAAACAAGGTACATCTTAAATTAATGATAATACATAATTATAATAACAACAACAATAATAAAAACCTATGGCAATGTATATAGAGCAGTAGGGACAAAATATGTCCAAAGCCATTATGATGCTACGTGAATGTATTCAAGAAGCTCGTCAGTCTGGTTTGCGTGCTGTATTTTGCATTAGCTGAGTCAGCCAATGATCCTTGATGATTACTATTTAATACGAGTAGCATTCACTTCTAATTACTTGCTTACTGTATGATCAGAATGCACACAATTTACTTTACTTAAAGATAATGTTAACCACTTTTAAAAGCTTAAAAAGAAGTCGCATTGTAACTTCTTGCTACAACAGATGAAAAACAAACACCTGAAGCTCTTTGGTTTCTGAAAACATCAAGGATCTCGAAATCATGTGACCTTGTAATCATGTGATCAAATAGTGACATGTCAAAGAATACTGAAGAAAATGCATGTTATTTTGATCGTAATAATGGTGCGTTGTTGAGCCTTTTTTCCACATTGGCGATATATATTTATAGGCCTATATACATATTTGTCATTACTTGACAAAGGCTTTTTTTGTTTAACTCTCCTACGTAACGGTTGTTTCGTTATTTCATATCCGCTCGTCTAATTTTCTTCAACCGCCAGAGGACCATTTTATCCTTATATATATATATATATATATATAATTAGAAGTCAGCTTCTGTATACTGTGGAAAATAATACAAGATGAAATTGAATAAATGATTCCGTAAAACGTCTAAAATTTCGAATTTAAAAAAGGAAATTTGACAAACGCAAATAACTTATATATATCTTCTTACTTGGTGTATGACGTTTCAGCCTCATGTCTAGCGCATACATCTGCCTGAAAGAGGCAACCTTTGCACATAATAATATTATACACAAATTTGAGCATCAAGAAATAGCATATGTTACAAATTAACAATAATTACAATTTAAGAAAGTAACAAATAATGCGAGGCTCCTCCTACAAATAACGTTGTCTTTTATATTTTATATCAGAAAATAACGTTAATGTTATTTTCTTTCAGTGTAATCATCCTTTAAACCAAATCATAAAAATAAGGGTACCACGCCTTAAATTTAAATTTTAACTAAAATGAAAATAAGAAAAAAGCATTCGAAATAGCGTCGGTCAGAAGACGAGCGATAAAGCATGTTGAGATACTTCGGTTAGTGCACAAAGTCTCTGCACTCTGCAGCGAGAAGAAGGTGTCATCGTGTGAACTTTAAGTGAAATCCTGATAAATTAAGCAACAGTCGTCTGTCGGTTATTCCGCCATATTGGATGCTCTGATTCCAATCCTCTCCATGGCTGCCATTATAAACTAGACTTTTACAAAAACGTATCAGATATGTAATATCCCTATTTCAAAACACTTACAAACTCAAAAACAGGCCTACAATAAAATGTCTATTAATCTATTAAAACCAACACAGTGTAGTATTAACCATCGGTAATGATCTCTAAATGTGATTATTTTACCATATTATGTTAAGGACGATTAATTTGAACATCATTTAAGTGATCAATATATGTTTTACCCGGTATCTTCTGGATTGTGCATTTCTGTTTTTCTCTTAAATGCATCCCGTCACCCATCCAATCTGGAAGTAGAATGTTGGTGAATCCTCGTTGAGTGCCTTCACAAACACCATCGAGAACGAGAGAAAACTGTGTTCATGTTCATTACGTAGAAGCTATTTCAATCATGCTCACAAACAGAACAACATAAAGATGAACAGTGGGGGGAAAAGGGTAGATAGGAAGATGTAATAATCGTATAATCCTAAAGGGCAATCCGACCTTTGTACAGGGTTCTTTGTATGAAAGAAGTAAACTAAGAGAAGCAGCATGACGAAAGTTAAAAATACATCGGACCAATAATAAGATAGTTATTAATATTGTTTAAATGATATCACTAAATCTATGCTAATCTCAAATTGGTAATTTGGTCAGTGTATTGTGACATAGTCATGGTGTAATCTCCCGTTTGCAGTGTACAAAAAATATCATTAACTTCTGTTTTTCCTGTAAGTGCCTTGGGCAATAAACAGAAGAGCATAATTATTATTATAGATCCTATAAAAAGGAAAAGCCCCTCCTGAGTCATACATTTGGAGAATAACAACAACAAATCTGCATTTTATCAATGTTTTTGTTGTAACAAATTGGGAAAGTTGTCCGGCACTATACGTCACCGTGACATTATACCCCCTTCACATACACAGATTTTTCTTACGAGTCCTTACGGATTGCACAAATTCACAGATCTTTCACAGGTCCTTACGATTTGGCCACTTATATGATTGATTTAAGAGTTGTTACAAGTTATTTTGAGCTATTTACGGTTTATTACAGATTATTACGAGTTATTACGATGTATTAACAGCTAAATTCCATGATTTGTTACGAGTTGTCATAGATAACTACGAGCAACAAACGTGTTAATTATATACGTGTTGTTACAAATAGTTACGAGTTACTTACAAGTATTTACGAGTCCTTAGGATTTTTAACCAAAAAATAACAACTGAAAATGAAGTATTCAAATTTGCAGCTTTTATACCTTTCCCCAATTCTTAAGGAAACGTAAAGTATACGTATCTATTCGTAAAGTACTCGCAACTACACGTTAAGTACATGTAACTACACGTAAAGTGCACGTAATGACCCGTAACGATCCGTAAAGTCATTTTACACGACCAAAATGAAAATGAAACAACGTGTAAGCACTCATAATAATCTGTTACAAATCGTACTCTCACCCTAACAAATCGTTAAAAACCATTGTTACGAGTCATTTACGGATTCTTGCGAGCAGTTTATAGTTGGTTACTTGTTGTAACGAGCGGTTTACGATACTTAAGGATTGTTATAAGCTATTTACAGAAAAATCTTCGAAATATTTGCCTCTCCTTTCATGGATCCTTAAGAGTGTTCGCGAGTTGTTGCCGAGCTGTAACAAGTTATTTACAGACACCAGGGAGATATTCACGGATGCTTGCTATTGACTTCGAGTTGGCTATCCGTAAGGACTCGTAAGAAAACTTTGTGTATGTGATGGGGTTATTACCGACTTTGTCAATCTTAAGTATACGTACATGTATATTGATCGTTTACACCATTCAAAAAATCATAACTTTTTTAATTTTTGTCCGATTTCATTCAAATTTCCACCAGTTTGCTTCTCAGATTCTTCTGCTTTTTTAAAATATTCGTTGTCTATAAGGTTAGATTTTCCTTAATAAAGAAATATATATATGTATACATTTTTAAACACATTATATTCGTACACATCAACATATTATTAGAATGTAATTTTTAAAACGTGATATATAGTGGTGACTGTGGTTGTCACGATCTTGAAAGACTACCTATACCCTGATGTATTATGGAGAGTTATGATCAAAATGAACCAAAGAGAATTCTTCAAGACATCCCGTATGATGGACAGATTTGATATTACCACTTTCTCTCACCTACTTTGTCACGCCACGATTCCTTTATGGTACAAGACACATGTATGATAGATTACCTGTCAGCTAAAGGTCTTTAGTCGTCAAGCCGTTTGATCATTTTAATATATTATTGGAATATGCGTATGCTCCCTGCGGCTGTTCCCTATCGTCTTCACATAGAACGGAGTCAATTCAGAAAAGCACTACATTATTTATAAAATATGCGTTTTTTCAAAAATTGTCAGTGTTACTATTTCTAGCTGATAAAGGATCTTTAAATACAGAAGATTTAACTGTGTCTAATCATTCAACCTTTTTTCCTACAAGCTTAAGGGAACCGTGTACATGGATCTGTATTAATAAATCATCCCCTCAATTACCCATCAGAATGCTGAATTCAAGATTGGTTAACCTTCAATGTTAATGCAAAGTCTAAGTTATACAGTACAAAGGGGTTTTGTAAAAAGAGTTTTCAAGCTTATAAATTATTATCAGGAGGCACTTTGTACCCCCTTGTCAAAAGTGTGCTCTTGTGGAAAGTTGATCTTTTAAACCACTTGATGCTTGAGAGACTATAAATATTGGTTTTAGCTGTTACTAGAGAAGGGTGTGGCTTGTTTGTGCCAGTTGGGTTTGAAATTCCTCTTGATTACTGAAAATGTCATTGAATGTAAAAAGTTGAGGAAAAGAATAAGGCCTATCGTAACGAGTTACTCAATTCAGCGTTTCTGTTTCACATGAAAAACTTCTTTCCTCGTATTACACTCGTATATATGCAAGGTTTATGACTTTGTGTATAGTTTGACTATGTATATACAGTATATGACGATGTGTTTGGGTGTGTACAGTATGTGAGAGAGATTGTGAGGGATATGAGGTACGTGTATTTCATTCTGAGAGCTTATACTCTTGCTGGTATGCAGTGACGTCATATCCTGGAGATGGCCAGAGTCGAGAATGTAATAAGTCGTCTTTATTTCACTGGAAGAAAATAAAAGAAGTTACATGGAAAATGTCTAGTTCCGCTACAGATGGATAAGAATATATTTCTTTTTCAACTGACAAGAGGCAGGGTAACACATTTTGTAAACAGAAACAAATACAAGGACAGAAAACAAAACCGAAAAAATGAGAAGAGAAACTAAATTGTATGAGTCGTCAATTAGTCAGTAGTACGCTGGTGTTATAACGTTTGATTCGGAATATGGACACATTCTTGATTTAATTCTATGAATAACCACGTTGGTAACGGATTAGGGCATTTTTGAAAGAAAGCGTAGCACAGAGCTACAAAAAAAATCAAGAGATATTTAAAGATGAAATGTAAAATGCACACTGAATTAAAGTACTGAGGAAATAGACTGGTTCGACGAATATCCTTGAAATGCTGTTACGGTGATCGTTTGACGTCTGTCTTTGGTTTGTATTTTCAACGATAACTACAGCACTTCAAAATGTAGTTATATTCTTTCATTCAATTATTTCAATCATATTTTGGATTTTATATAAAAAGGTATACAAAATAATTGTGGACAACGAATTTACAATGAAATTACATAATTCATCATTCGTAGTACCTTAACATGATAACACATCAAAAAGCATTAGTAATTACAATACTTCAAAAAAAAATGTGGTATGATAAGCCAGGAATTTCGGCTTTACTTTTTTCATGACTTTATTATTAGGCCTTAATGTTCTATATTTTCACTTTTTGACACAATGAAATTATGGACCTACACACCGGATCTTATGTTTGATAGGTAGTATGTTAAAGATGAGAGTCCAGACTATATGTGATTCCCAGTTGAAAAGAGGGGCAGTTTGTAACGGCTAATAAGCCAGAATACGTGAATTGAACTCACATATTACTTGAGACGTGGTCTTTATAACAACAACAACAACGATAATGATAATGATGATATTAACAACAATAGTAATCAAAATATTAATCAAAATATTAACAATAATAATGATGATGACGATAATAATGATACAATAAAAAATGTTTTATGATATTAAAAGAATTTACATTTATATAGCACAAACACTATATATTCAACTGCACTGCAATAACTTCGGATTCCTTTTGAACTACATCATGAAGTGACAACAAGTTAATTATACTTCTACATTGTACTAATAATGTTGATACTAATGATAACATCATTCGATGAGTGTTCACTACATGTTGCACATGATTTCTCTCAAAGCTTATAATCATCCTCAGAAGTATATCATTTTTACTATGTATGATAATGATACAATGTTATTCTATTAAGTAAAATATACTTTTAAATCTTTTTATTTTTCTTCTCATTCCCAACTACAGGTTATGGCGGTAACTGATGCTAATATTACATCGACAGACACTAGTGGGTAGAGCTCCTGCTTACCTTTGTTTATGAGACTAAACAGCTCCAAACATGTATTTATAACCGTTAGGATACGACCCACCTTGGCGGACAACATAATAAAGGAAAGTCGCGGAGGAAAGAAAAGGAAATGGCAATCGTGATTAGGATAGAAGGATTTCTTCGAACAACGAAGACAGTATGACCTAAATCCATTCAAGAATATACTGCGATTAAAATGGTTGGCATTTATTGGATGTGTATGATGTAAGCTGTACGTCTTCGTGGCGTATGTTATACGTGTGATGCTGCAATTGTGGGCTGCATATCGCTCCATCGTGTGAGAAGAATATGGACTGAAAAAGACATTTCATCATTTAACGAGTTTAATCATGTGAACGCTTTGAGCAGATGAAGGTAGTTTATTGTCGTAGCAGTGAAAGGTTGAGAGTTGTGTGTAACTACGATGGGTAACTACAATCACACTGTTTAAAATTGCACTCATTTAGGCCTAATGATGTAAGAACTGAAAGTGAGTCCTCTTAAAACAATCTGTGGATCAAAGATTTTGTATTGATAAGTGGAATATTGAAATATACAGTTTTCAAATTTTTATTTTGTTTATGGGTAGATATGGAATTAATGTTTGTATCTCAAGGAAGGCATTTTGCTTATCATCGTACTGTAAGCACATCACCCGGCATTAACTGATCCTTAATTGTATTTTAAGGTTATCTGTTAAATAAATCAACATTTGGTATTATTGGTAAGACATGCTTAAAGTACATGAAGATGTATTACTATAGTATATATATATATATTATAATTAGCCTTTTCATAATGGACCAAAGAAAGAATATTTGGAATGTGAGATAGTAACAAAGACTAATGTTTTGAATATGAGAAAATGATGATGTGGTACAAAAGCAACAACTCAAACGCTAAGGTAGAGAATTGGCAAAGGAGAGTACGTTTCTTTGAGATATTCTTTTCCCATCACCTCGTACATATTAAGACAACCATAATCCAATGTAACATGTTGATGATGACAATGTAACACGATGCTCTTGAACACTTGTATATTTAAACACAACCAGAATGTTTGACTGGGCCGTCATATTGATAAGGTAATTCAGTTTCTCACTTAATGTAATTTCAAAGCACGTACTCGTGATTACCTGTCACTAATTTTGACGAAAGGTCAATCTAATTCAACTTCTTTTTGATGGATTGTACATTTTTGTAGTATCGATACTGTCGAATCACTGATTTTGTTCAATCGTTTTATAAAGTCGTTATGTATATATTAAGACGTATATATTCTGTATAAGAATTTCATGAATATTGAAAGTTACCCTTGCCTTTAAACTAGCTATGAATATATTCTTCATAGTTAGTCCTTTAAAAATGTTTATCTCGTCTGCAATGAATAGACCAGGAATGTAAAATGCAATTTATGTCATTTTGAATTGAAGTTAAATTGAAGAATCATAATAATGACGTATGCGAGAGTATTTGAACTATTGTTTTTTCATTGTTTGATGTTTTAGTGTCTTCTGCAAGTCAATTTTTGGAATTTGTTTTTACATTTGATATAGTACATTACCTTATATGAGCAGATAAACCGTCGTCAAAATCCCAGTTAATTGCCTTTTCTTCTATAAACATAGCTCTTTGAAACTTCTTATTGAAGTGGATTTTAATTTTTTTGAAAAAGTTGTTTACACGCCATAGCTGGTAATATATGAGGAGCACTTTATCAACTGATCAAGGAATGGGGAAATATTTGGGTCGAAATTTAGGGAAATAATGCTTCAATTATTATTTGATAGTAGTTGATTCAATCGTACAATATTTTATGTCGAAATTGGATTCTTAATTGTATCAGATAACGTAAATGACATAATATGAGTGGGGGTAAAATAAAAAAAGTGTTAAAGTATCTATATATACCATTAAATTAAGAGAAATTAATTAATTAATTAAGAGTAAATCATACATGTACTAGCATTTTATGAATATGAGCTTATTATGTCCATGATTATCCCCTCTGTAACGATTTGAACTACACCTTCAATTATTTTTGAATCATTCTTAGCTGTTTGTAAATGTCACAACTTATACGATTTGCAAGTGTTCACAGTTCAAACAAGAATATAATTATCACTATATTGACATAAACTATGATGATTATTCCATTCACTAAACGAATGTAATGTATCAAGTATCCATCCAAATGTATTTAAAAGATTTTCATGGCTAAAATAAATATTCCATGCTGGTAAAAGCTAATGAAGGACCGTTTTTAAAATTTCGTGTTCATCTGTTAAAAATGAACTGTAATATTAGTTTTATATACGTGAACGTTTGTTTATCACTGTGGGATCAATGGCAGCATATTATGACAACAGGCAAGAACATTATAAAGCACATAATTGCGTTATATTTGATCTGTCTCTTTTTTTTAAACACAAGCTTTTACAAAGGACGCCTCTTATTTCTTTATTTAGATATGTTATATTTAGAATGGGACATCAGGGGCAACATTATTGCTGCCTCTAACTACTCTTAGGGGGAGGGGCGTTGCTGCCTCTAACTACTCTTAAGGGGGAGGGACGTTGCTGCCTCTAACTACTCTTAGGGGGAGGGGCGTTGCTGCCTCTAACCACTCTTAAGGGGGGGGGGGCGGTTACAAAATCAAGCCAAAGAAAATATAACGAAAACGATATGAACGTTTACGAGTATGCATGTATGTTTGGCAATCATTTCATATTACTGCATTATTGATAATTATTATGGCATATAGATCATGATAAGCAGTCCAGTTCAACTTAACTAAAATCAACAGTTAACGGTGTGTGTGTTATTGAACTGTTATAAATAGAGAAAATATATTCATTGATATATATGGTTATCTCAATTACATATAATTGTTCTTTCTAATTTGGAAATATTTAGCAAGATGTTTAAATCAGAATCTTTAACAGAGCTATCGTTGAACATTATAGAACATGGGATTATAATTGAGTAAAAATTATGTTATTTATACATATTTGTACATCGTTTATATGAATCTTCATAAAGCTTCATAAAGGTTATACAGAACGTACGCGCCCATCGCAACCATAAAGATGAATAATTTGAAAGGATCTTTGAAGAATATTGACATTTGCATAATTCATTGGGGTAAAATTCATTTATCTTAGAAGCCCAAAGTTCTTGAGATTTGTCTTGAAAATGTCCAGTGATGAACTTATCCTTAAGTTATTATGACATCATAAGTTAAAGTCATGTCTTAAATTCTTTTTATCTCTCATAAAATTATATTTCATAGAAATTGTTTTTTAAAATTAAAAGTTCTATATAAGGGAAATATATGAAATGAATATAAGGTGAAGGCTCTGTCATTTTGCGTTTGTTAGATTTCAATGTTTATTAGGATATATGTAACAAATCTTATTAAGTGTTTGGAATTAAATTGCATGTTTTCTTTCTCATCAATTCATGTGGGAGAGTAGTTTATTCAATATCACACAGAGTTTTGAAAAGAAATGTTGGAGTGCTGCAAACATGAGGACGTTCAAACATGCCAATACAATATGCACGACATAAAACAAAATATAAGCGTTGTTGAATGCCTTTGTCAATTACTTACATGAAATCAAAAGTACATTCCACGAAAAATGGAGAAATTATATTTTGCCTTTTGTTTTACTAGTCATGGACAGCATTTTTCTACTTCTTATCTTTTCAGTGATAACTCTGTCTTTTTAAAATTCAATAACGTTTGTCGTACTGTGACATTTGCTTTATAGGTCACCGTAGGTTTTCTGTAAAATATTTTTTTTGTTTTGTTTGT
>BEXV01000605.1:134785-148710 GCA_003118195.1 Hemicentrotus pulcherrimus | reverse complement strand
GGGGGGGGGGTCAAAGTTCCAGGCTCAAATCTATTTTCCACTTTCTGATATCACATATACATATAATAAAACATTTAAAAAAACAAAACAAAGCAGTGCATTGCCAAAATCGGTTCAATAATAATGTTGCGATTTTTAAATGATGTACATCTTTTTTAGTGAACATCATAAACATTGCTTCAATATAAAGGAATTAAAAGAAATATTCTTTCTTTCTTAATTACATCATTATTTGAGAAAAAGTGGATGAACCTTCAAAAGAAGCAGAGGTCCCTTATGGCTATGTAGGAAAAGGTCAAACTTGTATTCAAGAGGTTCCTGGGGGAACATAGTTTACAGGTTTATCCTTAGCTTATCCAAGTTTTCTCCAGGCAGCATTTCTCTAAATTTATGAGTGCCCCAACTTCCCCCTTCTAAATTTGATCTGAATCCTCCATGAACAGGTCGTGTAATATGTTAATGAGCTCCGTTTCTCATACGTGCTTCTACCATAAGCCTTTCATCACCCCCTCCTGGTGACTGTCTGCATCTAGGTTCATATCCATCTTATCATGTTGATCACGCATCCAGGCAAGTGTTCTCTTCATCAGGTCCACTATTAAACCTGACAATTCCAATCTACGTCAGGAAAGCCTTTCAACACGAGCCTCGGATTATCACGACTTTCCCACCTCAATCAATCATTCTAAACGGGGACATCATCAGGGCATCTCTTAACATGGCTCTCATAACATCGAGGTTGGAGTTTTGACACACGTAGTTAAATCGGTGACGGCTCCCCTCAAAGTTATCCCATCAATAAATCAACATGAAAAATAATAAGAGAACCCTCTTCTTACCCCGCCTCTCTCTCTCTCACACACACGCACACACACACACAACACACACTCACACACTCGCGCGCGCGCACACACATAATTATACCACACACAAATGTACGCACACATACACACACACTCTCGACTCTCACTTCCAACTTTTTAACAAAATACACCATACAAAAATTAAGGAAGGTAGAGTATATCTACTGTCGCTGTTAACGCCAAGTGCGACAGGCATATTCCGACAAGGTTTTCGGAGCCTGCATGATATTGCTTTAGCAAGGAGGTAAGAAAAGAGCAACTTTTGCTCTGATTTCGGGTGTCAAATTTAGGCGACCTGCTCTGTGTCTAGTACGATTCCTCAAACTCAATCAAACAGCAAAGAATGCGATTGATGACTTTCTACTAATTTCACTAGCTTGATTCAAAGGATCTTGATAAGGCATTTTCTTGAACACGACATTCTGTTTTAACCCAATCGTATCCAGTTTAATGGCAGCTGATGTACACTCATGGCAGAGAAAATGCGATGTTATACCAGGAACTAACATTCCCTGGTTATACTTTACATAAGGTTTTTGCCCTCTTGGACATGGGTGAGACGTTTGCGTTATCCACTGTAATTAGTATTTTTCCGAGATTTTTCTGTTGCGTTTAATTGTTTTTTTTCCAACAGCCAAATCGCGCAAGCCTGTACCATGGGTTAAAACATATATTTTTGAATGGAATGATGAGCACAGCTAAGACCAGGGGCGGTGCAAGATTTGTGTTCCATTCTAGGGGAGGAGCATATTGTCTCCCAAAACCTCCACCAACATTAACACCAACAATAACCAATAGGACGAGCAGGAAGCTGGTTGAGCCCATGCACTTGTTGTGTTCATGCAGATAAATAACCCGGCTGACATAAAAACCTAAGCCGTTCAAATCGATCGAACTCGCAAGAGACATCTTAATAGGAACATGCACTTTATTCTCCTTTGTAGACTCATCGTGAAATGTGAGTGGATTGATACCTAGAGAGACGCAATCTATATCGTCTCATCCCTCGACACTCAAAGCTGTCAACACATATATCCTGCTTGATCGATACCGTCCATCATTCCTATAGTTTCCCGCGCTTTTGATTCAGCTCAACGTTCGTCTGCTTGCCGATCCACGATTGAGCTGAATCCCTCAAAACATTAACATATTAATAATGCTAAAATGTGCATACATTAAACAAATCACCAAATTTCTCTTTTCCGAGTACCATTAAAGAGAAAACAAATTCTCGAAAGTTGTGTCGTTTATCTTGTAAGACATCCTTCTAGAAGGGTCGATATTTAAAGATAACCACCGGCCTGCACACTGATAGCTAGTGCACCTGTGGAATGTTACACTGAATGTTATCAATATAGATTATTTGGGTAATGCATTTGTCTTTTTCAAAATTATTTTGTACTTTCATATTATAGAGGCCGATATAGTGGCGAGACATTAGGTTTAACAGTTAAAACAATTGCAGAGCACTCTTTTAACCGAGAGTCAAGAATCATTAACAGCAACGGATAGGAAAATATTGGCAGGAATGAAAGATGCGATGCAAAAAGGTATTATGTTCTGAGTGGATGGCCTGATACACATGATTGTGTGTGACTTTAGTTATTCAACTATTGTAATACTAAATGTTCGGAACGTTATTTCAAAGTAAGAGGATTGAATTTTCATTTTCAAAATGAAAGTGGGGCAAGCTTTTCTTCAGCAGATATTGCAGGAATAACAGAACGGAGGATAGTTATCTTCTCCTAGCATTGAAGTATTGAGAGAAGCTCTATCTAAATCATCTTTTATCTATTAAAATGTGCAAAATGGTTTTTCTTATTATTTGATAAGTCCATGACTTGTTTTATTGTCAATAATTGTCCTGAATTCTGGACACTGGTGTGTAGATATCAATCTGGATTCGTAATCTAGAATAAACCTCTCTTGGCAGCATATTTGAGGAAAGGAGCATGTACATACATGTACATGTGTTTATTGTGAAAAGATTTTGACTACCAAATTTTAAACAGTTCTTGTTTCGGAAAGGCTAAAATGTTCTGTGAAACATGGAAATATTGGGCCCTTCTGCTCTCTCTTATGATTATCTTTTGAGTCTTAAAATATACACACTAAATACATTTAAAATGTATAGACTACAAGTTAAATAACTATCTTTTAACCTTCTTCATACAAGTAAATTTAAGAAAAGAAAAAACTTCAGGTCTGTAAAGTTTCACAAATGTAAACCAATTTTATTTAGAGATCATTCATATACACGCCAATGATAAGTTGTAATTACATTGTCAAGTATTTGCAATAATTGCAACAACTTGCAAGAAGATACTAATAGGATTGTAAAGAAAGATGGATTACACTTAGAAGCGAGTACACATCCTTATCACATTATCTGTCTATATGAAAACACCTCTCAAACAATACTTTGACTATTAAGAGTCATTCCAGATTAGTTTACCTTTGTTAAGTATATGTCTTGCAAAATGCTCAAACTTTTCACATTGTACACTGTTGATCTAGTAAACTGTGCATTATGAATCTTTATTGGAAAGAAAAAAAAATACCACCGTATAGCCAAAAATTGTATATTCTAATCAATACTATAATCTTCCAAATAACTGCATTTTTTGTATTAAAAAAAATGTTCACGTGTGAAAATGAGCACATGTACACAATGTATATCACTAACCAGATGAACCTTGATCCATTAGAAAAAATGAAAAGGGAAAGAAAGAAAAAACAATTGTCATTTCTGAAAAAAAAAGTCTGTCAAAAAGAATATAGACCAATGGCAGAGTAAACTAGAGTTACTTTCATACGATTGGATGGATACATGGAGTGTATATAATACTGTTGGACCAGGGAGATATATAATCACAGAAAAGATTACAGTGTGTTTAGCACAGAGTAATCAGAGAGAGAGACTTGGGAAGGGTTTTATTATAACACTTTGTTTCATAGTGATTTAAATCTATTTTAATCAAAGAGAATCACATTGTACCAGGGGTATCATACAGAGATGGATAAGTGTATTCAGTCACAAGAGAGAGAACAATGTCTGTGCATGTATCAAAGTGTGCATATAGTAACTCATTCAAAGCGGGTCAGACAGAGGGCTGTCAGAGAGTAAATCACAAGGTGTGTTCCCATAGAGACAACAAGAAACTTTCATATTTCATATGTGTAGATACTATATTCCAACTGTCTTACACTTATCATAGAACACAAAATTTGTAGTGGTAGGGGAGATCACAAGATTTGTCATTTTGTGTTCTTTCATAGTCATACATGTGTATCCTCTGTTATTATTCTGAAGAACGATAATGTAGACTAGCTATTAGTCTAATATTCCCTTCTTGACATCCATAGCTTTACTTAATCTGCACACCATAATATGAATTGCCTTGAGAATCTGGAAACCATTCTGTCCAATTCATGTTCACCTTTTCCACTTCATTCAACTATATACCTTTAGTCCATGTCTTAAAACAAATATAAAACTTGGCTGAAAACACTATTTATTAAAAATATTGAAAGTTCAAAATCCAATGAGCAGAGTTTTGAATTAAAATGTAAACACATAAAATAAATCTGAATGACACACAATCACAAGGGCAACTCATAGCATGGCGTTTGTGAGACATACAAACAAATCTTAAAGAACATTTGTATACAGGTATTGACATAGTGAGAAATAGCTATTATATCAGTATCACACGATGAATGAAACATGAAAAATCATAATGCAACATTATGGAGAGCAATTAGTTACCTTATTTTGAAATATATTCAAGAGCAAAAAATCAAGTCTTTTAGACTTTTCATGAATTCCACATCAAGAAAATGAAACCCCCGTTATAAAAGAAAATATGAATGATTTGAATCAACATTTTATGCCTTTTGAAAAAAACTTTTACAAAATATTTTCAAGGATGCTAATGGCTGTCCATAATTGTTAGGTCCAACTTAAAGATAAGTTCAATTTAGGATCTTTGTGAAACACCCCCTGATGTAGTGCATATTTTTTAGGTTACAATTACAATGTAGTAGAGGCCTATATTGTCCAAGTTTACAGGTTATACATGTAGGTCAACAGTCATTTTTCTTGCTAAAAGAGGGTGAAACATTTCATATAAAGATATACATATACATGTATCTGATTTTCAAGCTTTAGCACAGCAATTTTGATGCTTAAACGCAATACGAAAGCATGGACTTCATTACAATGCAAAATTTGTGCAAAAAGCAATATATACTGGCATTTATCACTCAGATCACAGGGAGTCAGCAATTTTTCTTTAATTTCCTTAAAATGCATATTCTTTTTTTTTTCTACACAGAAAAAGAAGAAATCTGACTTGGTGTAATATTCGTCACGAATGGAAAAGTTCCTCCTGATGAACTATGACCTCGTTATATCATATGGATCTTCTGCAGTATACATGCATCAATGATACACAGCAAAATCTGTAGTTTGTATAAACTGGGTATATAATCTTGCATTAGCACAAATACAATCCACAAAGATTGACAGTGTGAGTGAAGTGTATGGCATTAGTGCAAGTATAAACTGCACCTTAAGTTAAGTCTGATCCAGACAAGACATGATAAACCACAGCATTTTTGTAATGATTTAAGTGCAACATGCTTGGCACTGAATACATACAGGACCTACAATGTACCTAGGTGCTATGCATGTACTTACAAAATAAAACACTTGGATTAAGTTCTTGTCTGATTAAGCCTCTACGTCCCCTCTATCAACTCATGTTCTATGAATCCATCACAACCTACAATCAAGACATTAGCAAGCAAACTTGAAACCCCAACAGCTTCACCAATCATTTCTCAACTATGTCATTTTCTACTGCACACCAAATATTCAGAAAGTGTAGTTTGATCCAGATTGATTGCAAACTTGGGTTGCAGTTGGATTTGGACACATTGCAACTTGCCGTTTATAAGACAGGTTTCTGGTAGATTTAACTGATATAGGATATTCGTCAACTGGTGCTGACATTTAAATTCCATGTTTGGATGATATCTTCCAAGAAGTAAATGCAAGAGGAGCATTGAACTGACCTACTGGGTCTTCATAGTCTTGTGAAGATGCACTCAAAATGATGCAATGTGTATAATGGGCATAATATCAATTGTTATGAACCTGGTTTCAGAGATCACTCTTACTTTAACAGTCTTTTAGGGATGCAAGCTTATCATATTCCTCTTTTTCTGGGGCTTGGTAGGTTCCTCAGAGTAATATTAATGATGAAGATGGTAACTTACACAAACAGACCATGTGTGATCAACATATAAAACACTTTTCTATACAATGTTATTCTTATAATGATTCATACAGGTGCAAAAAGAAATATCAATCTTCATCTTTTTCTCCCCCTTTTTTTTTTTTTTTACAGCTCTATAACTTTTTAAAGCTTTTTTTTTTTGTTTTCATATATTTTGTGTGTGTTTTGTCATTTTTCCCTGGAAAAATCCACTGAGCATAAAATGTATTTATTAAATATCAATGTTTTCATGCATCATGTTCAAGTTATAAAAATACTTTGCATTAAGTTTACAATTCAATTTTAAAAGATCAATATACAATTATTAGAAGAAAAAATACACTCACACAATAATTCATAAACACTAAAAAAATATATTATATGTTCTTGAACTGAAGAAACAGTAAACATCTTAGTATGGACATCACCTTTTCATACAAAATGGAAAATTTGCAAATTGTTCTCTTTACAACAACAAAAAAAGCAAAGACAGAAATGTTGCACAATTTCTGGTCATAAGAGAGTTTTGGGTAATGACCTTTGACCTTAGGGCATGAACTCCAACATCACTAGAAGGTCATCTAAATGCATTTATGACCCATGTTTCGTTGTAATTGGAGTGAAAGTGGCATCATTATATGTCACAACAGAGTGTTGCAGGTAAAGTTTTAACTTAACACCTCAATTGACCTTAGAATTTAGCATGTGACCCTTGAAAGTGGCGTAACGGAAAACCTGGTCCCTTGATGTAAAGTGCGTCTCCGACCCAAGTTTAGTGAGTAATGCTTGCACAAGTGTGTTCTGCAGGTAAACCTCAACATTTGTGACAGATGGCGGACAATGGAAAAAACATCACTTGGATTACTTAGTCTCACCTGCCCCTTTAGTGGGCAAGACTCATTTCCTACTGACTTACACAGTGACATATTGAATGACATTTAGCCATTTTCTGAGAGCATTTATTGTTGAAATTTAGCCTTGGAAACAAAATGATATTTTTTTTAGAATAGAGTATCATCTGAACATGTACAGGTACTTTACAGGAAATGATTGCAGGCAAATAGATCCTATTTGTGCATGACAATAAATTCAATTCAATTCAATTCCATTCATGTAAAAGACTTTCCTTGCCTCAATTGAGACCTATCAGTCTTGGAGAAATCCTCTTATAATGCTGCCATTAATTTGTGATTTAACATGGAGTTCTGTATACAACTATACATTAAACATTAGCACTTCACAATTTCACATTGTTCATTACTTGTCTACTTTGATGACAAACATTCTAACCCTCAACCTCATGCATGTAGCTATAATCAAAATCACTCTGAAATCTGTTATTAACAGCAATTATAAAATCATTATCAAGCCAAATGTACATTGTTTAAAATACTACTTACATTATTAAATTGCAATAAAATTCAAATTCAATTTCAAATTAGGAAAAATGTATAGATATGCAAGAATTCAAAAGAAATAATAAATTCATATATATGTCTGTATTCACAAGGGGTAGGCACAATATATTTACTGGTTATACATATCTTCAAGAAAGTATAGTAACACTCCTATCTATAAAGTCTAAACCCATGCAACAATGACCGAACATGTGACTAGTCATGCAGATTGTTGATACATAGATCCTTCCAACTGAGAAGCATCACCTTGCATCAAAACAAATATTTAAATGCTCTATATGTTTAAAACACTCACAGCAAAGTAAGGATAATGTATTCTCACATTTCTCTTTCACTCTGACAGTTAGCTTGCCAATGGAAAGCAGACCTTTTAATGTCATATATCAAATTTCTAAATAAAAGCTCCACAGATGGAAAATGTCAAAACAAAGTGAGTTCAGTTTGAAGGATCATTCTCTTAACATTGTACAGAATCAGAATTTGAAGTAAAAAAATAACCAGCAAACTTAATGTAACTCATTTTTCTATTAACACAAACTCTAATAAAGTAATATGAGATTGAACAGAGAGAGCTCAATCAAATTACACAAGTCATCCAAGTTTGCTGGCTCTTCCTTGAAACCTGTCGAGAATGTGTGAAACCTTCCATCCAGCACTCTTGTTACCTGTTTCATGTTCATTGCCATAGTAACAGAACTAGCTGCATCCTACATCATTTTGCAGGGCTTTATTGATGCAGTGCTTGTCTTGGCACTATGCCACGTTACCCAGCGACAACAAACTTATCTCTTTCCAGGCTAATGTTTCTACATGAAGCATGCTTGCCATGTCAGTTATATTAGTCTTGTATTAAAGCATTCATGCAAATCATGCAGGCTCCAATGTTTCAATCTTAGCAACATCCGGGTAACGTCAAATCTTGCTTTACTGCATCACTTGTTCCTTTGCTTATTTCTGGAAGACCTAAAACACAAGAATAACATTTCTATCTTCATTCATAATTCCCAATGCACATTGAAGTCTCATACATGAGTGACTGCTTATTCCTCCTTTGTGCTGGAGTCAGTTCCAGATGTTTTATTATCTTCAGCAGCAGCTTCAGCTTCAGGTGCATCATGGGAGTCTGCTACTGCACTCTCAGCTGATTCACTCTCTGGAGCATCCTGGAGTGGAGTCTCACATGGTGCTACAGTTCTTTGTGATGTACCTTCTAATTCTCCAGACCCACTCTCTGCTGCCTGATCTGCCTCTGTGTCCTCACATTCATCTTGAGCAGGATCCTGGAATGGTGTTCTGGGGTTGCCCACTTGAACGTCAGACTGATCGTTATCATTGCTATCACCTATGTGCTCACTTTCACTGGCATTTACAGGTTCACCTTCAATTTGGGGTCCAATATCTGATTGCTTAGTTTGTCCATCTGCCTCAGAAGCTGATATCCCTGTCTGAGGAACCAAAGCATCACCTTCACTACTTTTGTTTTGCTGCCATGAATCTGCCTCTGATGGGTGATAGTTATATGAAAAGGCTGATTCTTCTTCAGGAGCCTTCCACATGCCATAGTCTGTTTCCCCACTGTCTACTCCACATGTCGCCCAGTCTAAATGCGTTGGCGTTGGAAGACTTGCTGATGATCGACTGCCTGGTGAGGTCGGGCTTGAGAACCCAGAGGGTTCTGGTAGATGGTCCAACCTCAATTCATTCTCTTTCCTAGAGGATGGCTTCCCAGCATGCGAACTGGTGCCATTCCAGACCTGGCCTGTGGAAGCAGGCCACTGATCTACTCCTCCATCAGCCATCTTGCGAGCACTAATCTCTGCTGAAAGCGTCTGTGGCTGGACAATTTGATCTACTACTGGTACATCAACCTGACCAGCGCTAGTAGGTGGGGGAGGTTCCCACTGTCCAATGGCTACACCCAAGGCTTCACTTGGCTTGTCTGAATCTGTTGATGCCAGCCAACTTTCTGTTTTACTCTTTGGAGAGATCTCCATCTCCCAGTTATCCACCCTGGATGGGGCTTGCCACTGTCCTATTGGTCCTGACAACGGATCTACCCGCTTCTCTTCATTAGATTGTGGCTGCGCTGCTTGAGCCTGCAATACTTGTGGCTGCACTGCCTGTGGCTGCGATGCCTGTGGCTGCAATGACTGTGGCTGCGATGCATGTGGCTGCGATGCTTGTGGTTGCAATGCTTGTGGGGGTGATGTCTGTGGTGGAGAATCCTGTGATCTCCGGTCATTGGGATTATGGAAGTCACGACCTCTGCCTCTCCCATGACCCCTCCCACGACCTCTATATCCTCTGGGAGGGCCATCTCCATAATAATTTCCTATTGGAATAAAAAGATAAGAAAGCTTCGAGATTAATCACTTAAATACTTTTATTTTTTTCTGTTCTAGAAATAATCACTTTGAAAACTACCTACATGTCCTCCATTACTCAAATTTCTGCTTAAAGATAAAGACCGGTTCTAGTCATGCGATTGCATTGTGAAAGAAACGTGGAATCGATCAGAAAAGGTTGATCATCTAGCATATAAGTATTGGTGTGTACTGCAAGGTTTTGGAATCATCAAAATGATAAGAATTTGGCCCAGTCTTGGTAAAGTAACAAGCATTGTACACAGAAAGATGTATATTGGACTAAGCGACACGTGCGTTATATCTATCAGGTCTAAATAGATATAATTATTCAACAAATATATCAATTAGTAGGCGTTTTCTCTGCAAATTTTTATGATCATGTATTAGTCAAATCATGTATTCTTTCACATGATTGGTAATAAGAGCTTCCATTTAAATTTTTGAGAGGGGGAGGGGGGGGGGGTTCCAAAACTGGTCTTTGCCTTTAAAGGTAAAGACCAGTATTGGAAACGCCCCAATTTCAAAAAATGAAATGGAAGCTCTCATTACCAATTATGTGAAAGAATATGTTTAGACTAATACATGATGATAACAAATTTGCCGGGAAACCGCCTACTAATTCATATATTTGGTAAATTGGTTTCTCTCATGGTCTGTGAGAGATACAGGGTAGTCCCATATACATCTTTCTGTGTATAGTGCTTGTAACTTTACGAAGAATGGGCCAAATTTCTTATCATTTTGATTATTCCAGAACTTTGCAGATGCTTGATGCTAGATGATCAACCTTTTCTGATTGATTCCACAACGTTTCTTTCACAATGCAATCGCATGACCATAACTGGTCTTTACCTCTAAAAGGAAGGTATTATACTAGAAAATGCACAAAATTTGGAGTTAAATTATAGATTAATCTCTTGATCAGTTGGTTTTGACTGCTTAGTAGAAGGAACAGAATGAATGTAGCAGAGATGCCAACCCTCTTGACACAAAATTTAAAAAAAGAAAAACATTAAATGTCTATAAAAAAAAAAAATGCTGAGAAAGTAGCAGTTTGAATAACTTGAGTTGCAAAAAGATTTGTCATTAATTACAAATGATTTGCAATTTTCAATTGTGTCTCTTATCTCTTTATACAGAGTTGCGATTGACATCGGTTGCAAATTAGTTTTTACTAAAATGAGACTGATAAAGATAACTCACCTCTTCCCTGTTGTTGGCCTCCCCTATGATCATCCCAAGAATCCCTGTTAGAAAGAGAAGAGAGAGGCAGGCAGAGAGAGAGAGAGAGAGAAAGAGAGAGAGGTAGGCAGAGAGAGAGAGAGAGAGAGAGAGGCAGAAAAAGCAGACATAGAGATAGAAATAGAGAAAGAGAGAAGGGTAGGTGCAAAAAGAGGGATAATATGACGTGTATATATTATTTCTGTAAATCATTTTTTATGAAACTCAGCAAGTCACAACTATCACAGTATTTTCACTCTGTAAATGAGTACATATGTACATTGAGAGCAATACTGAGCTTGAAAGAAAGACCAAAAACATGTTTGCCTTTCAGACACAATACATATACCAGGGTAAGAGAAATCATGAACTGCATGGTTTGATCTCTAACGTACTTGAACACTCTACATGTAGTATTATAGTATTATGGCAAGCTTGGGAAAAGATCCCAAATACATCTGGATGATTACAAAAAAGGGACAAAAATACATAACATTAATGTGTGAAAAATCTCAATTTTCAAAAAGCAAAATAAACAAATAGCCCTCCAGAGGATACAGTGTTGTGATGAGTTACCTAGCAATGGATAAATAGACAACTCATATTATCTTTTACTAAATATAACACATTCAAAGAAGAAAACAAGATTTACCATAGGTATTGAAAGGAAGATTTTAAAAAAATGTTTTATAGCATCAACTGCACTGTTTTTACTCTTGTCTACTTCAATCTTCTATTTTACTAATAGAAGGTTCGTTGCAAGTAAGGAACCCTTTTTATGTTAAATGAACCACATGTTGACCATATAGCCTGCTGCACAGCAGAGCTATTAGATTAATGAAAATTGTGACCAAATTATGTCTGGCAGCTAGGAGACATTTATCAGGCAAGAAGAGGGAGGGTGATCATAAAAAGAGATAGATAAAGCGTTAGCTGGGGGACTGCTCATATATTAAAGGGGCAAATCAGAATAATTTTCCATCACATAATGTATGAAGTATTTTTTCTGTAGTTTGTTTTTTTCCCCTATGATGTAGTTAATGCTCCTGATCCTATGCTAGTATTATTAACACTAGGGAAGTGTACCGGTATGATAGTAGGGGTTTTGTTTAACACGTGTTTCTAACATTTGTATTGGTACCAAGTAAATTTCATATTGGACAGAAGAGTCTTTAGAAGGGAGGGTCTGAAAAGCTAAGCCAGTGTACAGTTTTGAGCTGATTCAAAAAATTATTATTTTGGGCCCAAAAGTGTCCATAATGACCGCATCATGGTCAAATATGGTCATTCTTTTAATCTGCCTGAAACAATTCTCAGAAAAGCTTGTCAAACCTTTTTCATCAAAATATCTTATAATGCTTTTCAATGGGATGTCTATGAACTTATTAGTTTCTTGCAAGGGCAGAGCTGCCAACCTTGTGCGACAAAAAAAAAAAAGGAACCATGGTGGCAAAAAAAAAAAGGAATTTCAAGCAAAGAAAAAGAAATTCATTTAAACGAAACTTACAACCACGCGAGACAAACTGCCAATGCAGAAATGGCCATTCTTCATGCAGCTTTTTTCCATCATTAAGACCTATAGTTTATTTACAAGTAGTTATTTTGTTGTTGTTATTTGGTATTATAGGTGTTTCATTCTTTTTGAGAATATTTTTCTCTTCAAGTATGTTTTAACCTTAGTTTTCTATTGACTTTGTGATCTAAATAACATTGAAGGGCAGTTGTTTGTTGTTTGTTTTTTAAAAAAAAAAAATTATAATTATCAAAATTATCTAAAAACGTATCTTGTGAAACATAAACTTAAATTTTGATGAAAAAATTGAATAATTCTGGGAAAAACAAAATGGTTGGCAGCTCTGCAAGAGCCTTGATAATTCATGAAAAAACATGAATCTTTCACCAATGCAAACTAAATATTATGGTATCAATTCACCCAACCTAACATATAATGTATACTTTGACTACATGCCAGCCTATTCAGCTTGTGATGATTATGTACATGCATCAAGTATGCAATTAGGATGTTTCCTTCCTCAAGCTGTAAGTCTAAGTGAAATTTCATTATACCCTGCCTGCTCAAGTATTGAAGCAATCATGTAGCCTTCAAGCCTAGAGGTACTCTACATCTACCTTACTGGTACATTTGCAGTACACAAACAAACATGAAGCAATTCACATGTCATGGCACTAAGGTAGTTGAGCGAAACTGTGAGGGTACAAAAACATGCGTCCGGAACGCTAACAGCTCAGTTGTTGAAAATCATGATTTTTTTTTCACATAGAGGTAGAAGCACATGGTTTGGATATCGAGCCTGTACATGCATTAAACATCTCAATGAGCCTTCATGTTAACTAAACTTTCATTCAGATACATTGACATAATTAAACTTTTTAAATCAACAAGTCACTATCATGCATTTTGCATTCCAGACGCATCTTTTTGTGCTACTATATTTGGCTAGGCTATCTTAAGGGACTTATCTCAAAATATAGTCTGGACGACAGAGATAGAGAAAGGCGGAGAGAGAGAGAGAGAGACAGAGGGAAAGGAGGGAGACAGAAAGAGAGAGATATATAAAGAGAAGGTAAGGGGGAGACAGGCAGACACACACAGAGAAAGAGAGAAAGACAGAGAGAAGGGGGAGGGAGGCAGATAAAGAAAGATATATATATCGTCCTTGTTTTCACGAAGTGACGGTAGTGAGGAAAATCGTAATGCAAAGTGAATGCAATTTTTTTTCACTACCGTCACTTCGTGAAAACAGCGACGATATA
>BEXV01000605.1:0-15326 GCA_003118195.1 Hemicentrotus pulcherrimus | reverse complement strand
AGGGTTAATTTATAGTGTACTTATAGACTAATGACAATGAATAATGAATAAATAAAAGGTAACGGTTAACAAATGATTATAGACTAATGACAATGAATAATGAATAAATAAAAGGTAACGGTTAACAAATGATTTATCATTTAAAAGAATACATATTTTCATCAATTTTGGAAATGGCTCCTGGTCCTAGAAAACGGCTCCCTGTTCCCTAAAAAAATTAAGGACCGGGAGCCGCTTTTTCAGATTTTTGGCTCCCGGTCTGCATTGTCTTAATAAAAGGCTTGACTCCAATTTGTCTGTCATCTTGGTTTGAAAGTAATCTTTGTAATAGATCTCAATATGTAGTTTATAATAATAATTCATCCAACTTTTACACACGGCGTACCACAATGTTTTATCCTAGGTCCTCTACTGTTTTTTAATTTACATTAATGATCTTACACATTCTTCTAAAAACGACATTGTTACTATTATTTGTGACAAGTTCACAAGCACAATCGGCACCTACAAATGCACCTTGCAGTTAAATGAAAGTCCTTCCCGCTCTTTCACACGGACCTGGCTTGCTGCGGACAGAGTCGCTCAAAAAAAAAAAAAATGTTTTTATTTTTATTTGTTTTAAATCGTTTAACCGAAAACAGTCCGGTTTTGACTGGCGGTTAAACGGAATTGGAGATATCCGTGATGTTACAGCACTAGTTTCGACTCAGACCTATTTGTTATTGTGTTAGGCTATTGATTTTTTAACGAGGCAAAGTAAATTTTGAATGGGCAACAAGATGAGAAGCCTCACAGAGAGTCATTTTCATAAAATATTTCATACTGGAAGCTGTGTAATAGACTCATAATAGTGTGATGAAATGGAGAGCATGTTGTATTTTTAATTACTCAATGCTTACTGTTAATTGATTTGTTTTCACCCTATAGGCTTGTGATCGCAGTGAACGCCCCAACAATTCTTCACTCTGTACACCATGTAATGGGAGTCCAGACCTATATGACTGGATGTATCTGGGGTTCATGGTGCTTGTCTCACTAACACTCCATATCTTCTTCATTGACTACTTCTCGGATGGAAAAAGGTACATGAGAATAATACTGATCATAGTGGTATATATATCCAGATTCCTTTGCACAGGGATAAGGGTATAAGTAAATCCAAGTATGTTTTCAAAAATAGCTGATAATCAAAAGAGAGAAATTCTGGTAAATAAAAGAAACAAAGAAGGTTAAATCACAATTTTCAGTGGTTGCCAATCTAGCTAAACTAGGTTAATACTTACATGTCAAAAACTTGTCACACATGTATTTTGCAGATGACACAAACCACTTTTGAAACTCATGTGGGATATATCTGACACAGGTCAAGAATTCAGGAATTGCCAAAGTTAGTAGTTGGATACATGCAAACAAACAAGCTGCAACAATGTTATATACATGTATGATAGGTATGCCTGTTTGATTTTGTACAACGTGTTCAATTGTTTTGTTTTTATGTTGTTAACCTGCATGTGGAAAATGGATTTCGGACTGTTCTGGGTTACTCTATGGTCTTGTCAGGTCCTCAGTACGGAGGTCATTATATTTTCCGACGTACTGCGGTCATATTTCTGTTTTCAACCATTAAGTGACAGGGAGACGACTTTTGAGACTAAAGGACCAACTGTAGCTGAACATTTCAGGGAGTCTGTAAAAAAAAGCAGACTGAAATGCAACTGGTTGGTGATTCAGAAAATATGTGATTATGGCTTTACATTTTGAAAACTGTATTACAGGTGTGACATGAAGTGCTTACAATGTTGATTTTTCCTTCTCAAATCATGGTCGCTAGTGGTAATGTTGATCCAGATTGAAAAGACAATAAACAAGTTATTGAATTGGCTATTTTTCTTCTTCTTTCTAGCAAAGCGATTACTCTTCACATCTCTGCTACATTGGAATGTGTTGTTGCTAGCATTGTCACGTTGCTTGTTCTAGATCCAGTGGGTAAGTGAAGTAATATAGTTCATAGAATCTATTGCTCTGGTTGAAGTTTATGTGCCAAGCAAGTATTTTAATTGATTATATATACATGTATATGCAAACTTATCAAGTAATTTACCAGACATCAAGCATAATTATGNAAAAAAGTAATACATATAAAAATGCCAGACCTAGGCAAACTAAACCAAACAGGAACAGTGAGATAGAGAAACATCTATTCAAGCCTTAGTCATGTGGAGTTAGCACATTATACATGTAAATACTCCATATTATTGTTATTAACAGTACTGTTATTGATAAAATCTGAAGTTTAAGATACCGGTACTAAACATAGTGTCTAAAAAATCGCAACAAGATTTTTGCTTGGCAAAATCTTAAGAAGTACTCATCTATTCTTGATAAAATTTCTTAGGTAATGCTGTATCAGTGTCTCCTGAAGTTGGTGAAAATTTCACAAGGATTTATGCTACAACTAAAAAGTTATGATTGCCTTAGTAAGACTTGCCAATTTTCCAAATGTTTCAAAGAAGGTGTGTTGCATAGTATAAAAGTATATTAAGCATACATGTATGTACCTGTCGCTTCTGCAAACCTTTCTGATGGAGTCATTCTAACTCATAATTTCTTGGTGAAATCACCATTGAATCATTTTAGAATTATACTTCATTTTTAAAATACATATATTTATTGTACAAGATACAAAAGAAAGTATTCCAAGAAGGTTTGGATGCTGATATTTGATTAATATGACATCAACAATTTACTGTAGTTTGATTTGATTTGGCCACTACTGGGTGTGTCTCTATATAAAGATACTAAACATAGTAATTTTCCTTAATGTTTGTGTATATACATTAATTGTAATTCTGTACACTCCTTGTGTAAGAAGAATTGTGTTCATGCGCCAGGTTTGTGTGCACTGTTGCTATGCAATCTCTTTGTAACATTGGAAAAAAGCTATGTTTTACAAAAACCATATCTTTGTTAATTTAGCTTAGATCCTCATGAAAATTTTTAGGAGATATTACCAAAAGAAGAATGGATGAGTATGATGTTACCAATCAAATCTTGTTCCATTTTTTTAGGACACCCTGTGTAGAATTCATAGGTGTTTGTCACTTTGCAACAGAAAGAAAGAGAGGAGGAGAGATTTGACAATGTTTTAGAAATGTGGCAATGTACATATTGATGTCATTATTTTGTAATAACTTACATCCATATGACTTTATGATGCAGGTTCACCAAAGCTTAGATCGTGTGGTGTAGGGAAGCTGTCTGACTGGTATACCATGCTAGAGAACCCCCAGCCACAGTACACTACAACACTACACTGCACACAGGAGGCTGTATACCCTCTGTAAGTGTTTGAATGTTAAAATGCATTTGGCTTCATTTAGATCTCACATACCTCCAGCATCAGCAGAAACTTTCAAGTTTGATTTAAAGTCAAGAAATGTTTTGTTATGAAATGGAATGTTAAGATGATCTATACATGGCAAGGATGAAAGGAACCAAGGTTAATAATTCGAACAAATTGTAGAAAGTAAAGAGGAAGTTGAGTTCAGGGCCCCGTCTACGATTAATCCAAATCAATTGTAAGTCCTCCAATCAATTGCAAGTTTGCAGTCTCCTTATGTACATAGTTGTGATTGATATCAACTCTTTATAAGACAGGGCCCTGGTCAAGAAATTACATTGTGAAAGAAACATATACTGGAAGCAATCAGGAATGGTTGATTATGTAGTACATGAGCTCTTGACTGATCATAATGAAAAGAAATGGACTCACTGCTGGTGGAGATCACACGCACTGCACACAGATATTGGTTCTTGTATATGGTACTACACTCAAATGTTTGGTCTTAACTGAAGCTATTTCTTGTCATATTTCAAATATGAATGTATTTTGAGAGTAATCCTTTTCAGGAGACATTTCTACTCTTTTATTCTTCCAAACTAACATACAAAGAATGAAAAAGCTCACAACTTACTTTTCATCACAATCAGAACTCAACATTCTCTATAAGTAGATGATGAAAATTGGAATGATTAGGTGAAAGATAGTGCTTGAAGAAGTGTGGGGAAGGGTAGACCTGCAGGTATCATAATTTGTGCAAAATGGAAGAGATTTTCATGTTATTCACTTACCTGCAACGCTAATCCCTGATTAATGCCATTTAGAAATGAGGTAGTCAACCACTTGAAGAAAAAAAAATATCTGCATATTTATATCGAAGTTACATGAGTCGCATTTTCAAATAACCTTTTTTTTAACAGACAGTGCAAAATTGTTGACACTTCCTAAGTCAAATTTTGCATAAGTAGAATCATTTTTGCGGTCCCAACAGATTCAAGTTATGCAGAGTTAACTGTAATAAATGATGCACTTCACATTTCTGTGTCCTAAATGTAGATTAATGACTTGTCCACTGCATGAGGGCCATGATGGGGCTAGAATTTACAATTTTGTGTATGTTGGGTATTAAAGGTACTATGTCCCATTTGCAGGCCAAAAAAATGAAAAAGTTAAATTCCAACTGCATTTGAAAGATAATACTAATTTAGAACTTCCCTAAAAAAGGTGGGGCTTGAAAATGTCTTCAAGGGGGAAAATAACGACTATTAGTTGTCAAATCGACTTTAGGGCTATAGAGCCCAAAAGTAATAGTCTTGATTTTCAGGCAATTGTACCTAATGGTCATACGTTTTATGCTGCGCAAAGATTCAATCAGTTTAATATTGGCCATCACAAGAAGTGGGTTATTGATGTAGACAAATGCTCATGTACCCTTTACAACTCTTTTCATGAATGTTATTACCAAAGAAGAAAAAAAAGCCAGTCAGTCACCCAATAGTGTCTGACAGTAAAGTCTAGCAAGTAAACAGGTTTCCTTGCATAATTTGAATATTAGGACACTGCTAATGTTTAAATTTCACAGATAGGACATACAGGACACATTCATAATTCCTGCAAAGTTCTACAGAATTTGAGGTTGGCTGCAAAAGGGACATAGTACCTTTAAAGTTGTTTTAATCTCTCCACTCTGACAAATATATTTGTTTGTATGTTTAGGTACACTGCAGTCTTCATTCACTACAGCATCCAGCTTATTCTAATGATGTTAGTTCGACCAGGCCTGTCGGTCAAACTCTCAAATAACCTGGGAAGAAGTTCTATCTATGCTGCCCTCTACTTCATCCCCATCTTGACTGTCATGCATGCTGTCTTTGCTGGCCTGATTTGTGAGTTGGACTTTAACAAAAAAAATTACACAGGATTATTTTAGAACGAAACTTTATATGGAAAACAATGTATGGTGCTTCTCTGAAATTGCTTTACCTTTTATCATAGGGAATGATAATTTACTTTCATAACAAATCTAAATATGTCATTGGTTAGTTGCACACATACGATGCTGTGTTTGCAAAAGATAATCAATACCATTTAAAAAAATGCAATTTGAAACTACTTGTACACTTGGACAGGAAGGTCAAATCGGTGTTTAAAAAAAAAATCTTTGAAAGATATACTGTTTTAGCCTGTAGGTGACAGAAAAAAAGTATAGTAATAGAGTTGAGCAAGTCCAAGATGTTCTTTCATTGTGTACCATCTCTATAATCACCAAGTACAATGGAGCTATATAACGTTAAATAACATCATTTTCCTTGATATGCAGTCTAGCCATCAAATTAAGCCATCAATTAAATCTATACTGTACAGTGTAAAAGGTGTTTGAATTTTCACATTATGAATTCAGCTTTAACAAATATTTATTTGTTATGTCCAAGAAAAAAAAAATCTCCTGAAATCTGTTATGAAATCTGATGTTATCATGAAATATGCAATCTCAATGCTAGTAACCTTAACATATTATTATTGAAGTTTTTTCATTATTGGAGACTCAAATCTTCTGTGATTGAGCCAGAATGTTTTCCATTATTATAAAGGTGATGTGGTCTAGTGGATAAATCACTGAACTGTAGATGGCATGGTTCAAGTCACTAATGTTCTTTGGCAAGACATTAATCTACATATTTTGCCACTCTCCATTAAGGTGTCTTAAATGGGTACTACTACCTACTACCAAGTAGAAATGTATTTCTTGAATGCTTTTAGCACCTTAGGGCAGCTAGGCTAATGCAAGGTGCAACTTAACAGGTGCCTTGAGCATCCCCTGGGGTGGGTATGAGGGCAATATAAATGTGGTTATTATGATTGTTGTTATTTTAATTATCATTATTGTAATTCTTCCCTAATCTTTCTCATATATAATTTTTAGTTTTACCATTCTTTTTATTTTACAGATTATTCTTATCCATATTTGACGTTAATAGTATCGTTGGTGACACATGCTATACATTTTGCCAAGGAGGAAATAGAGGTAAGTGTATTTAAGTTTTCTTATGCCATTAAAGGGGTTTAAAGGGGTTTAGATGCAGTGATTTTTATATTAAAATCTTTTTAAACTTTACCAGAGGATAAAGATATAAGGCTTCAAAAGTTGATACATTGATGCACTTTATGTGGCATTTTACCTTCCAAGATTTGTTGACGGTTATAAGTATCAGAAAGAATATTGATTAATTATTAGATAAATCAAGGATTATGCCCGGTCTTGTTGACAAATTGGTATATATATATATTCTTGAACACTTTTCAAGGGCAACCAATTAACATGCTGTCTGTGTTGAACAATATCTAGAGATAAAGTATGGATGGATTGTTATCGTTATTTCTGATAATTTCTGATTATCTGAATGCTTGCTTTTTCCAGACCCAAGTCCATGAAATTGTATAAAACCTGTTAACACTGCAATGTTCATTCCTTGAAGATTTCTTTTTTTGTGTTCATTCCTGCAGACACCAAAATTACTGATCAGTAAGAAGCGAAATCCTGTGATACTGTTCTTTCATTGGCTGATGCATGCTTATGGAATCATTGCTCTGACCAAACTACAGAATCCTGTAATATATGGACCTATGCTAGCACTCATTCCATTTCCTGCCATCTTCTACATAGTCACAGCAAGGTTTGCTGATCCCTCACAGTTATAGATCACTTGACAGTGTGCATTGTTCCTGTAATCTTGTGTGAAGCCATTGCCAGGGCTATATATCCGTCACAGTTTAGCGCCCTCAAGGGTGAGTCACGCTTCTGTAGACTCTGCAGCAGCATTTCTTGCCACCTTCAACATAGCCACTGCAGGTCACTGCAGGTCACTGCAGGTCACTGCAAGGCTTGTCAACCCACAGGCATTAGAGATGCAGCTCACTTCAAAGTGTCTTGCTTCGGCAAGAACCTTCTTCTACATGGCCATCACAAGGTTTGCACCTCATTGCCGTGGTGAATGCAGCATTAATGTTATCTTCATAATAATGATATCGGTTGTCAAAACAAAAGTTACCGTAGTGCTTACCAAATTACTGAATAAGAAGAGGAACATGAAATACATAGACTCATAAAAATAGGTAAATCACACTGAGGGAAGAAGTGTGTTTTAAGGGATCTTTTGAAAGAGGCATCATCATCATTTATTAAAGTCAGCATTTTCCTTCTTACGAGGGGTTACTGACTTTTGCACCATGACACTCCCTCCCTCCTTTTCTCTTGAGCATCCTCCTGATTTTAGACAAAACTTATAGCTTTTTTCTTCAGGTTAATTCTCTGATTGATTGAAAGTGGGATATTGTTCTACGTTTTCCAAGCAGCCACTATAAAATGGCGAGAGTCTGGATTTGGGAATAAATAGTTGATATTTGTCCTCTTCCCGTTGGGGTCACTCAATGTGACTTCCGGACCGCATGACCGTTACCAAAATTGCGGAAAAAGGGGTCAATTTCAAGCAATGTCCGCGGACAAAATATTCCTCGACATAAAGAAAATAGGGGTGCACAGGTGTCCTCGAAATTGATAAATAGGGGTCAGGAAAAGGGAAAAGAAAAAACCAGGAAGAAAAATTCTCGGAGCCGAGTCTTGTCCTTGAAATATGGTAAAATAGGGGTAAATTTGCGAAAGTGTCCTTACAATCTTATAAATAGGGGTATTCCAAAGTACGATTTTGTCCTTGTTTTGTCATAAAAAAGGGGGTTAAATGTCACGAAATGTCCTTGAAATTGACCGCAAAAGGGGGTTAAATGCATTTGTGGTAACGGTCATGCGGTCCGGAAGTCACATTGAGTGACCCCACCGGGGTCCTCTTCCACATACCCACAACATAACTATCAGATTGATTGCAGTTAGAAGCAGCCCATGTCATGTGTCTTGACTAGGTTTGGAGACAAAAGATGACAAGATGTATAGGAGCAGTACATGAGTCATTCTTGTTTCAGCATTAACTTAACACCCTGCTGGCTCTCACGAGTCACAATATATTATCATGGTTATGTCAATAATGTTTGCATTGGCAGAAACAAATATTATATGGAGTATGGACAATGAAAGTTGAATCTTGAAGAAGACGTTGATGTAACTGATGAAATTTGAAGGTGTAGTAAAAGTGTAAGTTTCAGACTGCTGCTGTTGGACTTTTGATTGGAATGAATCATGGGATGGCTGGCTTGATCTATAACTGCACAAGACAAAGGGATGGGTAGTAGTTTTGATATTCGTTGCAGGGATTTGCATGGTGAAATCACAAAACTTGTAAAAGGGCCAAAATCTTTAACAAAAATCATAGAACAAAACTTTCCCAAAATTATGGTGGCAAAATATTTATAATTAGCAAAATTACATTCATTTTCCTTTTCGAATTTGAATTTTGCAACTGGCAGTGTTTTATTCATCTCATCTGTTGTGTACTAAATTAGGTCTTACAAGAGACAAAACCAGTCCTTTGATCTAAAATTGTGCACATTTTGAATTCTCGTCTTTATAAAGAAGATGTGTAGCAATATGTATGTGTAATATCATGTTTGTAAATAAATATATTTATATTTATATGTAAATAACTACTGGTAAATTTTTGTATCTTAAAATGATAATGATAATGTGTATTGTGTACATGAATATGATGCATAATACTGTGTATGGCTGCGACACATTACTTTTATATTCACTTATCTCATCTTCTCATCTGGAAGACGTCAACATGTAGTCTTTGATATGAATTTCAGAGAAGGGCTGTATCCCCAAAATAATGTGCCCAGTGTTGATTTTTTTCTTCTTCATGCAAGTATATTTTATCAAATTATCAGTTTCAAATACATTGAATTACTTTTGTAAATTTGATTACCTGAAATAAACTTTGAAAAAGAAGGAAATTGTGGATTTGCTTATACTCTGAAAAGATTGAAAGTAAAACATGTGTATTCAATTGGTCTTATTATAAGTCATAAATTTATTCCTTTCAATACAAGATCTGGTACAAAATTATACAAACACAAACAGGTTCAATCATATTGATAGTATAACATGAAATGTACAATGAGATATAAAAATACATGACAGAAAGACTGCTTCCAATATTGTTCATGCATATAAATGTATGTCAATCCTAGGCACATCTCTGAAGATCTAAGGCAGCTTGAATACACTCACTAAACTGTGTTGTTTACATAACAAAATGTAAATGCCAATCATTGGCTGGTAGTCGATTTTGGTCAGTGTGTGACAACATGTGATAAGTATGATGTCTTGATTTTGAATAAGCAACTCTATGTTGAATTGTATAGGTATGGGAATGAGCCAAGCTTATCAACTCAAAGCAGTCCATAATATGATGAATTTAATTACAGTATGTTTAATTCAATTTAGAAAGTGAAGTTTAAATATAACCCATATCCAACTTTTTTGACTTGCCTTGTCTGGTAGACTATATTGATAAAGCTATGCTTATGTTTGTGCCCATCAAACCTTATAAAAGGCTTTAGGATCTAATGCAGCTGCCAAGGTCTCTATCTTCAACTCTAAACATGTTTATCTCCTGTCAGTCAATCTTAGATGTCTGTTAATTCCTTTTTAAGAAGCTGGTCTTTATTGGATTTGTGAAATTTGATCAAGGTCTCTCTCTCTCTCTCTTTGAAATCAGTTTGACTCTGCTACTGTTTATATGTTTTAATGTTCAAGTGTAGCAAACTACAGGACTACATGTATATGGAAGAAGAAAGTACCTGTGAATTCATAATTGCGGACATCACCTAATTAACCACACAAATTTGATTTTTAGTTAACAATTTTGATACAAATTCAGAGTGTATCTTCATTATTTAACTTAATGGAATAATGATAATTGATGTTTTCTTATCAAATAAAACCCTAGGATATACCACAAAACATTCAGCCTTTCTTTTGTTTATTTCAGAGATTTCTGTGTACTACAGCTAAGTACCGTAATAGTCTTCATAATCTGATGTAAGAAATAACTGGACACTAATGAATACTAATAGTATGAATAGTATGGAGCAGTAAATTTACAAAATATAAAGATTCACTTCTTATCATTAAAGTGTCCATGAATTCAGTTGATTGTACTAACATTCTTTACTAGAAATCATTTAACATATGGCAAGAGATTATTATAAATTGAAAAGGCCCAATATGTATCATTTTATGATCGATGGTCCTAGTTTTGAATATTTATTTATAGGCAATACAGCAGAAATGGGAGGCTAATACCATTGCCTCAAAAATGCTATAATACTATTTGAAGACTAATATGTTATTGGTAGATCCAAATGAATAATGGAAAGTAATGGATGGTTATTATTGACTGATCAATATTTCTCTTTTATTTATTTATTCATTATTCTTTTTCTTTAGGGGAGGGGGGGGGGGTGTCTTTTTTGATGACAGCAATTATGATACCTAATGAGAGGAATGATATTAAGTTAATATGAGCAAATTATCATCTAAAGTAACGTACATCGGTCAAAAGTACTGGTCAGAGAAATCAAGAATCTTTTATAGTGGCATTGCCAAAAAGTGGCTCTTACTGAGTACAATTTAGAGAAGAAAAATTGTGTTTATATTTTACATTGCATAGAATCATATAATTTGTATTGACTGATATATATTGTCTTAAGTACTTTTCTCTGAGGTCATCATCATTTATCAGGTCAAAGTTCACCATGCCTATGGTGATCGTTAAAAGTCATGTGACCAACCACTGGATACTTAGCCTTGTAGACATTCTTGAAAGTGTCTTCCAAGGAATCGAGATATGCATCTGATAAACCAGTCTTTAAGAGAAAGAGAAAGAGATATATTGTTGAATGGCTATCAACTATTAAAAGGTTAGAACAACCTCTGGAGATTCGCAAAGTGCAGTGAAATTATATAAATTGATAACTGAATTAAAATGTGCTCGACAACAAGATGAACAAGAGAATTGTATTAAACAGACAATAATAAAATACATTTTGATATAATCATAACATTGAACAAGACGTGAAAATATCATTCATACGAAATGTATACATCTAAACAAGAAATAAATTCATAATTGTATACAAAATCAACTTTTCTGGGTGTGGATTTGAAGAGCTGAATATTTCAATTTCCGATTTGATCCGAGTGGTCAAGAATTTATTTTTTTCTCTTCATGAATAGGTTCTGATACCAATTAAACACAATTTAGTAACATGCACTAATATTAATGGACAAGGCATTACAAGGCATTGTTTAGTTTATTCTCATATTTGTACATGTATACTTTGTCATAGTGCTGTAGTCAAACGTTTAACCATCCGGTATCCGACTGTTCATGACTCTATCCGTTTTCAATTGGACGGTTTTGTTTTCCAGTTTTGTTTTCCTTCAATTTTTCGATTTATGCCCCTCTACCTGGCACTATGTCTGGCAATGTCTCCCAGCTCAGTAATCGGTGTGTTGACTCACCACTCGGAAACTAGAACAACACTCCAATTTGTCTGTCATCTCGGTTTGAAAGTAATCTTTCTAATAGATCTCAATATGTAGTTTATAATAATAATTCCTCCAATGTTTCTTCTATTACACATGGCGTACCACAAGGTTCTATCCTAGGTTTTTAATTTACATCAATGATCTTACACATACTTCTAAAAACAAGATTGTTACTATTATTTGTGACAAGTTCACAATCACAAATCGGCGCCTTCAACTGCACCTTGCAGTTAAATGAAAGTCCTTCCCCGGGTGGGTAAAAAAAAAAAAAAAAAGTTTATTTTTTATTTTTTTTAAATAAATAAATTGTTTAACTGAAAATCGTCCGGTTTTGACTAGCGGTTAAACGTAATTGGAGATATCCGTGATGTTACAACACTACTTTGTCACTTGCTTCCTACACTATAAAAAGACATTCCCGAAACAATGAAAAAGCCTAAATATTTAGTGGCAATTCATTTGAAGAATTTGAAAATGACATCGTCACTACATATACCGGTAGCATATTGTATCCGTAGAAGTGTTAATGTGAAATTTCTGGACAATGATTTTTATATAAACACTTTGATGGTCAAGGTATGCTCTGAGGAAGGCGGGTACAGGGGTAATGAACGGGTACCCTACAATGTCAACATGATTAATTGGGAAATAATGAATGGATTACATTTTGAAATCAATATTTACCACATCTGATGTGAGATCATCAGGCTCTAAAGACATCTTAGCAACAGCTCTGGTGGAATCCTTACCAACAAGGGCATTGTAAGGGGCATCCTTACCATAGAATTCTGTACAGCAATGAGTGACAATTAGGGAAGAACATAAGTGTACACAAAAGGAGAAAGAGAGTTCAAGTGTTAAGTGAAGGNNNGGGGGGGGGGGGGGGGGGGGGGGGGTAAAGTAATGATGGGATGAAAAAGGAAAGAGGGAATAATTATGCAAAGGATGCAGGTGAGAGGGCAAAACAATTTAAGAAAAGAGGAGGGAAGAGAGAGAGAGCAACATTATGTAAAGGTTTCACTTTCAGAACTAAGTTTTCAAAAGAAAAAAGAAGAAGAAAAGGACAAGTTTAAACAAAATCTTGATTATCCTTCACTCATGCCATGTCATCTATGGTGATCTATCCAATTGACTTTCAACCCAATACCGGTACTTGAAAATGAGCCTGATTTAACACTTTTGCCTATATTCTCAAAAGTAGACTAAGTCCATTAAATATTTTAAACGCCAAGTGTCAACGTCTTTCTGTACCAAGAATTACTGCAATTCTGTACCATGGTGAACATTTGAAATAAATCAAGTCAGGAAATGAAAACAATAAAATGATTTCATATTAACATAATTTTTTTTTGTTCATTTAGTTACATACTTATGATGATTTTGTACAGCAATAACGATTTATTACTTTTCAAATAAACAAGACATCCTTAAAAATTCAGACAAAGGTTTTGAATAATAAAATGAAAACATGTGCAGCTTACCTTTCCCCTGTGTAACATCAAAGACAACACCCTTGATAGCCATGTAGATAGGTAGATCAGGCTGTCGGATAAGAGTTTAAAAAAAGACTCAATTAAATAAAAATTAATTGGATAAATGGAAAACCTTGACCTCACATAGGACTAAAAGTATAGCTGACCATTTTCCATTATATGCAGGTTTAGTGTTTTGAAAAATAAACAAATGAATAGAATTTACAAACAGTGGGCCAACCATATTAAATGAAATGTTATACACATGTTGTACATGTATAAGAATAGTGAGAGTAGAATATCTTGTACAACTATAACTTCACAGTAAAATATATCTACCGGTATGTACAAATTATTTGAAATAACCCTGCAAAGCTGTCCCCATCAGTGTACCTACAAGAGGGTCTGTGTATTTAAAATTTGAAATTCGCCACACCAACTTGGACGTCTATGCCATCTCATATTTCCCAAAGACTGTAAAGACATGGAACAACCTACAACAAGCAACCATCGACCAAACCTCCCCGCTCTCATTTAAAAATGCAGTTACTAAAGAACTTTTTTTCCAAAATGTAATCGTCCACCCTCCACCACCTCCAGTCAAAACTCTTCTTTGGAGTATTTAGGAGGAAAAGAATCCAAGATCCAAGATTTAGAGGTCATTTGTGAAGGGTAGATCACACCGGAGGAAGGCCAGGGGTAAAATAAATATTATCAATACCAATTACCATCATGATCATAGTTTAATAATTAACATCATCACACCGGTAATCATAATCATTATTACCACTATCATATCATAGACCCTTATGATTATCATAATTATCATTACCATTTTCATTATCAATGTTATTCGCTATTTATCATCATTATCATCATCACCACCACCATTTTCATTATCATTGTTATTCGCTATATTATCATCATCATCATCATCATGAATCAAGATATCATTATCTAGACAGTCTGCTACTGGTGAGCTCAGCTCAGCTCATTACGTAGAGCTAGAGACGCTCATCGTGTTTACATCGACACACTCCCTGGAGAAGCCCGGGCCGCCCGGCCTTTGCCGCCAACTGGCTTGTATTAGACTAGACTCAGCTCAGATCGAGTCATGATATGTCAGACCTCAGGCTCAGCAATACAAAGTCCAGTTGGAGAGAAAAAAAAGGGGGCTTTAAACTTACATGTGAACCATCATATTGTGCAATTTCCACATCTGTGAATACTCTCATAGGCCCATCCTTCATAGAAATCTTGATTTTATCGCCAGTACCATCGCTCTTTTCACAGGAAATTGTGCTAACAGCTAGCAACAGAAATAAAAGTTGTAGTGCCATGGGCGCAGCCATCTTGAAAAAACCCCAGATACTTAGTATTTTTTAATAAAATACGTACTTCTTTTTTTACCTTTGAACATTTATGGAAAATCAAAAATATTAATAGATGTTTTAAATATTTTTCTGTATCAAAATTATTTTTAAATTATCAAGAATGAATAAATTTTTAGATACTGATGAGATTGTTAAATTGATTAACCAGGAAATAAAAGATAGGCGGTGGTCTTTCTTCCTGATTGATCTTGCAAAAGACTGAAGTCCTCATAGAATCCATCTAAATCCAACATGGATAGTCAAGGTAGGAAAGTAGTTGTGTGTGATAATGGCACAGGGGTAAGTTTTCATCTTGTATATATGCGTTTTTAATTATATTGTAATTGCATATAAGATTTATAAGACATTCTTTTGGAATGTAAACAGGAAGTAGGCTTCATTGTTTACAGCAGAAGATCTACGTCCGTCGCTGAACCGAGGGCTCGGGCGGCGGCCCGACTGAGCTGGGCGAGGGCATTGAACGGAAGGCAGCGCAAGCAGAGTTTCAGGCGCAGTAGGGCGTAGGCGTAGGCGTAGCCTGCAAGACACCCTAGTAATAGAAAATGCTGAAAGCTCTCCTTTGTGATGCCTGGGTTTAGAAGTCGGCTCTCACATAGATTAAAACGGGGTCATTT